>VWZY01000319.1:298356-317644 GCA_013399075.1 Chloroceryle aenea | reverse complement strand
ATAATTAAGTAAACAGCAGAGTTGTTGTGCGGAGGAAATAAATAGTCAATGATCCCATTGTAGAGCCGAGCGCAGGCGGCACAGACCGCGACGGACTTGCCGCGATTGGGCTCTGGCCGCTGTGACTTGCAGCTTAATCGGCCCCACAGCACATCCCTTAATTACTTGCAGCGCACTTCCATGGACGACAGAAAATTCATTAGTCAGTTCATTTGCCTGAAGCTGTAATGGAGATAACTCTTGTAAAAAAATTAATCCACTGCTAAAGCAAAGCACTTCATGCCACCTTAGGAAGTAAAGGGAGCTGAGGAGGAGGTCCAAGCCAGGAAGGAATGAGGGGGTTGCTTATGGGGCAACCAAGCAGCACAACACTGTGGAAAGCTGAGCTCTGTGGGCTCCTGCAGGAGAGAAGGGAATCGCGGGGATCACCACGGGAGTGCCCAAGGGATCTCCACGATCTCTGCAAAGGCGAGACAGATCAATGTTGCAGTTAGAAGCGAAGGGTGGGAAGCGTGTGAAGTTAGATGAGCAAACATCCGTGCAAGCAGTGAACAAGCACAAGTGTGCAACTTGCAGTGTTTATCACCGACTGCATTTGCGCTGTTACTACCCAGATTCTTCTGACCACAAACACAGAACAAGGCAAACATAAAAATACGTCACTGAAAAGGAAGGAAGGGAAGAAAAGGGATGTGGTATTTCAGTCCACCCCCACCCCTCCCTTTATTGTAGACAGATTGTGTAATACCCTCATGTAATCATTTCACCTCAAATATATTGATGCAGAATATATTCCCTGGTTGCCTGGGTTACATTTCTGTCCAGACATGGAACCCTCAATGCTTTCCTCAGCCAACAGTTTATGCAGGTCTTCCCTCAGAAAGGAAAGAGCTTCCCAATGTCATCAGTGCTGTTACCAACACTTATCACTCGGGATATTTAGGGAGTTTGCATCTGTCTTATTATTACTCAAATGAAGAAAGTTGGAGCAGGAAAGTTTGAACAACAAGCCTAAGATCACATTGCAAGTCAGAGGCATAATGGGAAGATGCTCTGAGATCCTTTTTTCTCAGGTTTTGACTATTGCAAAATTCCCTTAATTTTAATACTGATGAAGTTTCTTGTTATGTTTCTCCCAAGTTACACTGTGGGAACTTTGAATTTTATCAGTGTTGAGTACCAGAAATAAACATACAGGAAAGCACAGGCCTAGTTTGTCAATATTCAAAATACCAGAGAATTTGTCACACAAGGTTTTGGCTCTTAGAAGAAAACAAACAAACAAACAAACACACACACTTATTTGCTTGCTTGCTTCTTTTTTTGTTGCTGAAAATTTTAAAACTTTCTTAGATAAGAATATACGTGTCATATTTCACCAGCTGTTTAAAATGTTTTGTAACCGTCAATAAGAATTTCACCCCATCAAAAAGTAAACAAATTTGCAAAGATCTTTGTGAGAATAACCTTTGGGTTTGTTTGGTTTTCCTGGCATTATTTCCAAATAAAGAGAATTAAATAGAATCACAGAATCATAGAATGGTTTGTGCCAGAAGGGACCTCTAAAGGTCATCTAGTTCGACCCTCCTGCAGTGAGCAGGGACATCCTCAACTAAATCAGGTTACTCAAGGCCTTGTCAAGCCTCACCTTGAATATCTCCAGAGATGGAGCCTCACCCGCCTCCCTGGGTGACCTGTTCCAATGTTCCACCACTCTCATGGGATCAGGTTATCATTTTCCCACTCCATTAGATGCATTTATACCTCAAAGTCAGAAGTAATGTAAACCTGTAGCCTAATTGCTTTAAGCCTTCCAAAATGAAATTACATAAGGATGACAAATAAATTCTTTCCCCACAAAAATCTATCACTAATACTTAGTCCATATGAATATTTAACACTCCTTTTTTCCCACTTTAAATTTAGGTCAGCTATGATAATGTAAACACTGACAGAATTTAAGATCTTTCGAAAGAGCTTCCATGAAAGTTTTTGAAAATGCCAGATTTACAAAGACCCAAACCCAACCAAAATAATCTCTCAGGGATTCTGGATGCTAAGGTTTAACAGCTCTAAATACATTCTGTCCAAATTAATGACCCCAATCTCAGTACTGACACTTGTTCAAGATGAATAGTTCACAGCTTGTGCCCCGCCACAGTAAACACTGAAGCAAACTTTTGGGATTTCAGATTGCAGACAACTGAGTATTTTGTTCTTCCTGACAGCCATTGTTTTATTTTTCATCCGCTTGCAGTTGTGAACAACACTGGGTGGTCTTTCAGGAAACCTGTGTCTTACTTCTGGCAGAGCTCATGGGCAAAGAAAGAATTGTTGTCGTTAGTTTGGCTGAGGAAAATCCTCCTAAGTTTTGTATCTTCACAGCTTTTAATGATGACTTTATACACTCATATTCCGGGTCAAGCTGGCTGCATGTATCAAATCTCATTCCCTCAGACAGAAGAATTATTCAAAACAGGATGGAATAACCCCCCCAAATTGTCTAGAAGAAATAAATCCCCATTCTTGCATTATCCACTTGAGGGAGACAATGAGCCATAGGTTACATCTATATGTCAGTTTGATTGATCATATACAAAATTGAACTTTTAATTGCTGATGGATTTGTATCCATTGCATGTTAATGTTAATTTTAAAAGTACTGGCCTCTGTAACACAGAAGTCATGAATCTTCTCATAGTAACTAATTGATCTGTACATCTGACAGCTTTCTTCTCTTTCCTTACTGTCTAGCAAGGTCAGATCATCTGATGGCTTTCACTGATAGGTCTTTGTCAGGAATGTCTAGAGTATTTTCAGATGATATCCCATGACTCTAGAATTTATCTCACATTTGAACGACATCACCTAATTCAAGACTTACACGTTGAGTCACTTAAGAGGTACACTAAAGTGTATTACATGACTAAGAGGCCTAAAATATAACACTATTAAGAGCTATAAAAGAATTAAAGCTTTATTTGAGTCTGAATACCTTTGAATACAGAACCACGTCTTGGACATTTTATTTTATTTGGTGCTAACTACAACATAGTGTACAATATTCTTCAACAGACTGCTGTATTTTGCAGTCTTCCCATGAAGAAAAGCAGCTAATCCTGAAAACCATTTATAAGCACATGAAAACCAAGAAAATTAGTAGGAGCAATCAGCATAGAATCAATGAGGGAGAAATCATGTCTGACCAACTTGATAAACTTTTTAAATTGAGTGGTTTGGTGGATGAGGGGAGACCAGTGATTATTTCTTACTTTAATGTCAGTAAGGATTTCAATACTGTTTCCCATAAGGTACTCATAAGGAACCTGTTGATATATGGGCTGGATGAGCAGAAATGAAAACTGGCTCAATGTCTGGGCTCAGAGGATGGTGATCAGCTTCATGAAGTCAGTAGGAGGACAGTAACTACCAGTATCAATATTGCATCCAGAGGTCAATACTGCATTAATGGTTCAACATCTTTACTAATGATCTGGATGATGGGGTAGAGTGTACCCTCAGCAAGTACGCTGATGACACCAAACTGGGAGGAGTGCCTTATACTCCAGAGGATTGTATTGTCATGCAGGGGGACCTGGACAGGATGGAGAAATGGCCTGACAGGAACCTCAAGAAGTTCAACAACTGCAAGTGCTAAGTCCTGCACCTGGGGCGGAACAGCTCCATGGCAGAAAAAGACCCAGGGGTCCTGGTGGATACCAAGCTGAACATGAACTAGCCATGTGCCATTGTGGCAAAGAAGGGTGCTGGTATCCTGGGTTGCATCAGAAGTATTCCAAGTGCCTAATCTTGAAGTAATAATATAAATAGGATTCATAGGTGATATTTTATGCTTAATATACAGCTGAGAGTAGGCCTCCATCCTCAGCTATGCAGCCATTTATATTAGGTAATCCATTATATAGTCTGACGAATTACAATTAATCTCATTCCTATTCCTGGGATTTGGAAATTGACATGAATCCATCGTGGAGATTCAGATATATGGCACAACATGCCACATACTAGTGGTGGTGACAGCCACACAGCACCTTGGCCCTCAGCACGAGCTACTTATTAGGACAGTAGTTAAAGGATGCTCCATTGATTTCAAATTCTCAGAATGGAAAATTAAAGTTTACTAGTGTGTAGAGAATTACAAGATCTGTGCAGTGTTTAAATCTCTTTGAGGTTTTTTGGAAAGTGAATTTCACCTAAAGCAAGCCTACGCTTCTAATCTACCTTGAAATTATTTGAGTTAGACTATACAAAGTGTATTGGGTCCATTTCAGGGGAGGCAAGGAAATTGCTGCACTATTCAAACCTAAGCAGTTTATCAGATATGGAAAAGCCATTTCTAGTACGTGAAAATACTCCCTGGGGCACATTCCTCTACAATAGGAATTTTAAGTAGGTAGGAAGTCACATATCCTGGCATTCTATTATAAAAGAGAATAATGACCTACTTTAGCCATGATAACTGTAAGTGAAGTAATGGGGCCACAAATAACATGTAAAAATAAACACCTTAATTAAGTAATTCAAACTCTTATTTACTTTTCATATTTTAAGCATTTCTAAGGACCTTTACTTCCTTCATTTCTTTGCTATCTCATTTCCTGGGAAGAAGTAGCAAATTTCACTTCAGTTTGAGTTTTTAGTAGAAGTCTTAGGTTCTGGGAGAATGGCTTAAGCACTCTAGTCAGTGCAATTCAAACACATTTTAAATACCTCATCAAATTAGGATCTGACAGAGAGATCATTTCAGGCTGTGCAAGGACCCTCCTTCTCTGGAGGGTATGTTAGTACCCATACACAGGCTGAGAAATGATGATGACATTTCAAGTGATGAAGACTACTTAACGTCCCAGGTCTGGACAGCCCTGAACATTATCTTGTTAGCTTAATTTCGATGTATTGTTGAAATCCATTGTCCATAAAAATCTTCTAGAACTGAAAGTGACAAAGGAGGGCTTATTTTTCATTGTTTGAGATTGCTGAAACTTGAATTTTAAAGTTGTTCTGAGAAAAAAAGGCTGTTGGGCATACTATTCTGAGAGATAGGGCAGGACAAGCAAGAGATGATGAAACCAGGGCTGTGAAGAGCAGAACCTGAATCTGAACAAGAAACTGAAAATCAGGAAGGATGAGTGAAACCAAAAAATCTTCCTGAGTTGACAGGATCCTTGCTGTGAGGAAGGAAGGAACTGAAGGGAAGTATCAAAAAGGAAATACAATATTTTAAACTTACTGAAATTGCTTGAAAGCCGAGAGAATACACTGTGCTGGGACAACTGCCAGAAGGAGTGAAGTCTTTTTGAAGATGAAAAGAATCACACAAGCTATTCTTGGATAACTTAGGAGAGTTTGAGTCTCCTTAACACTATCTATAACACAAAGCATCTTTATGATATGAAAGCATTTTAAACTCACAGTTTGCAATCATTCTAATTAGTTAGCATTTTACTCCTCATTTGGCTTGTTTCTATGTCTATAAATGATGAAAACTGAGGCCCTGAGAACACAGAAGATCAGACTTACAGTGATTTTTTAATGAAAAGCAGTGTCCAGCCTAAATATAAGCTGAGAAACTTTCCAGTCTCTGAGGTTTATTGAGATAAGGGGCGGGGGGGGGAAGTAGAGCCCCTTCACTTTCAGCATGTATATTTTCCTCCTAACAGTTCAGAGGCACTAGTCTGGTATCTCTTGATACAAAAGAGAAGAGATACAGCTTCTTTTTTTCTCCTTAACATGCTCTTTTAGAAGTCCTTCAGGAAGAATACCTATATCAAATGAAAATTATTCTCTCAACAGGATGAATTTATATGGAACAGCGAGAAGGAGGAGACAAGCACATCATATCAAGACAATTTAAAATCAAATGCTTTGCTGGTTTTGTTTCTTCCTGAAAGTATTGACTTGACATGAATCCAAGAAAGGAGAACTAGAAATACTGCTACTCACATCTTTCATGTTTTATTAAGAAGACTTTTACAAGTGGAAAACAAAAACAAATAAACAAAACCCACATAAATGAAACCAAAACCCAAAACCAACCAACAACAAAACCAAACAAACAACCAAACAAAAAAATCCAACCCCAAAAGAAACCAACAACAAGCAAAACCCCAATAAAAGGATGGGAGCAATTCTAAGAGCTACTGATGAGGGAATTGAGGCAAACTACAAAACAGATCAAGTGAAAGCTAGCTCTTATTATCCATAATTTCTTATACACACATCTGTAACTTAAATAGCTGGAACACATGAACAAACACAGTAACTCCTAGCTTTACACTAGTTTAGAGTTGGGAACACTTCCATGAGAACATTTCCATGTAACTACCTACATTTTACAGTAGATAGCACTGTGAGTCAGATGATTAAATAAAATTCAGAACTTTGAGCAGCAGATTTTTCCCCAGGTCTCACAGGCAAAAGAATGGAGCTAATAATTTCATATAGACTTCTCTATATGGCAGATAAAAGGTGACTTGCAATAGGCTAAACAGCTGGTCTAGAACATCCAAAGGAGTAGAATAAACTTGGTCTAAATCACTTAACTGATACCTGAAGTCTGAGGCATCCACGTACCTGTAACTGAGGACCTGCCCAGTCAATTATCTAAAGAACCAATTGAGGTTGGTGTTATTTACTTACTTATTTGCAAACAGACCTTGTAGGCAGTATTAGCTGTTACTTCATGACAGCTGCAGGCTTGGCAAGCATGTATTTCAAATTTTTATTTTTTATTTTTTTTCATACAATTTTAGTTTAGGAAAACCATGCATCAACCTCTATGAGAAAATAAGAATTTGAAGTATCTACAACTGTAGCCATTCAGTACCCAAAATACTTCTAAGAAGAATTCATATTCTAAATCACCTCTTTTGAAATCACAGCACTGAAATGTTTTGCTATTACACTGTGGAAGAGAAATGATGAGTTTTGTTTGCTAAAGCCTAGTTTTACTAATACTGCAATATACACAGTGTTGACAAAATCTGGCTAAAACAGTGCAATGTTTTTTTCCAAAAAAACATTTCTAACCTTGTACTTTGAGCTGCAATTCTTTAGCTAGAGACCTGAAAAATGGAAATCTCTTGTAATAGTTTATCTATAATTCATGTCAATGTAGTTCAAAACCAGAGCTTTTGCCTGCCATTTCCCCTACAGTCTTCACCTTGTCCTTTTGTGCTTATCATGAAATAAAGAAGCATCTATTCATGAATTACATAGGATATTAACAAATTAAACAGAAAACTCTCAACTCTTTAGTGCTGAAGTAGGTAGTCCTATGAAATATAACAATAAGAAAAATAATAGCAATGATACAGCAGAAGCTACCTCTTCTGAAAGTAAAAAAAAGATGACTGAAGTCTTGACTGATAATATTCATAAACCCCTCATTTGTCTCAGAACCTCTCCCAAATTACTTATCTCAATTACTACACAATACAGGTTTTTATCAAGTCTTTAATCACCGAACTTCTAGAAGAACTTGTTCTCATTTTGTACTTTGGTCCAAGGATTATGGCCCAGCATTTACCAACAGTTGGACACCATACCCGAACTGCAGGCAGCCTTCACTTGGGCACAGAGATACGGGGCTGTTTACACTTCATTGGCAAAACCATTAACTGCAGTAGCAAAGCTAAAATTATCTTCTATGAAATTTTTGCTTATTTGCTGTGTTGGATTTGTGTCTGAAGGGATTTTGGTAATGGGGAATGTTGCTACCGGCACAGCTCCCGTAAGAAGCTTGGAGAAATTCCCCCATCTCGAGTCGGACCCACCTACTGCCAAGGCCAAGCCAATTGGCACCTCTGCAGTAACATACTTAAATATCTTGTGGAAAATCTATCGGGCAAGGTCCTTTGTTTTGGGAGCTCTTTTGTTTTGGAGATGAGTAGGATGTGGGATAGACAACAATGTGGACACCAAGGTCAGTGAGGAAGCAGTGAGGGAGGTACACCAGAGCAGCAGGCTGAACCCCTGCAGCCTATGGAGATCAGTGGTGGAGCAGAATCCCACTTGCAGTCCATGGAGGACGCCATGCCAGAGCAGGGGTCTGATCCCAAAAAAGCCCATAACTCTGAGGGAAGTCTGTACTGGAGCAGTCTGTTGCTGGGAGGATTGTAGCCCATGGAAGAGACCCACACTAGTTGTGGAAGTTTGTGGAAGTCTGTTCCACGAAGGAAGGACATCACGTTACAACAGGGGATGACTGTGAGGAGCTGTCCCCCTCAGGAGGAAGAATCAGCAGAAACAACATGGAACAGGCTGATCTCAACTCCCATTCCCTCCCCTGCTGTGCTGATGAAGGAGAAGAAGCAGAGAATTTGGAACAGAGCTGAGCCCAGGAAGAAGGGACACGTGGGGATGAAAACGAGTGTAAGATTCCGTTGTTTCTCTCAGTGTCCTACTCTGATTCAATTGGCAAATTGGTGGTGGATTTTTTTGTTTAAATTAAATTGATTTTGTTTCCCCAAGTTGAGTCTGTCTATTGCCCATGACCATAATTGGTGAGTGAGCCCTCCTTGTCCTTTCTCTCAACCCTTGAGCCTTTTTGCTGCATTTTCTCCTCCCCATCCCACTGCAGAGGGTTAGGAGTGGGTTAGGCCACACGGTGCTTAGGATGGCCCTAACCCGTGGTCTGGATGGCCCTAAACCATCACATTTACAGATTATCTCTGACTTAATTATTCTGTCACACATTCAATGGTTCAGGTTCGTCTCCTTTTCTCTGTGTATTTGGCCCTTAATATCTCAGTCCTTGGTTTTTAAATGCTAAAGATGCTAATTGTGAATAAATATTCCTAAGGGAACAGAGACATTCACACTAAACTAATTCCATGTCTCCTTCCAAACTTATCCCTAAATCTCAGGAGATAAATAGCTAATATAGTAGTCTATGAACAATTTGATTAAATGAAGGTTTCCTCTTCTTCTGTGAGACAATAATAAGAAATATGTAATAAAGTTTACTAATGTACCTGGGGCTGGGACATCATCAAATACAGTTGAATAAAAGTTACCTCTTTTCCATATGGAGAGATGTGAAACTATGTATTTTATATGTGTACTTGAAAATAAATGCCATCTGGAGATGAAGAGAATTCACTGACACTGACAGCCCCAATGCAGGCGAGAGGTTAGAAGGAGAAATTTTTCATTATGCTTACTAATATTTCAGAAAGGTATCTGTCCACTTTTATTTCGATTTGTATTTCTGTTGAGGTTCTAGTATTTAATACACTCTAAGAATTTTCAGCCACTTTGAGACGAGGAGGAGAGAATAAATGCCAGGAGTCTGAACCAAGGAAAAATTCCTTACACCAATGATCACAGAATCACTTAGGTTGGAAAAGACCTTTAAGATCACCAAGGACATCCATAAACCTAACACTGCCAAATTCACCACTAAACCATGTCCCTAAGCACCACATCAGCACGTCTTTTGGCATAAGTACCAGTAATCCATCTCTTCTGGCCTCTATGACTAAACAGCTCAAAACTTCACCTGCTCTTTGAGGAATCTTTCCTTCTATCCATCTCAACTGTTGCATTTCTGAAAAAAATATCTTGGTCTACTGAGTTCACAACATCAATCTGCTTGACCAGTAACCTTTTATCTATAACACAGTCAGACAGCAGTAGGCAGCCCATAAACATTAAGTATTTTTTTCTTATAACCAGTGAAGTAGAACATATAATAGGTTACCAGTCTCCCAAAGTCTTTTCTCAGAAAAGGCCCTACAGCTGAACAATCCAAGTATGTTTTGGTAGAGTTAAATCAGGGAAGACTAGAGATGAACATTATTATGTTTCATAGAAACAGAGAATGTTGATACATCTGTGAAATAGAGGTGAGATCTATTAATTCACCACTCTTTTTAGAGGTGAGTTTTTAAAATGACTAAGAAACTAGGTTGAATTCAGAGGAGGGAATGTCTTTTTTGATGACCCGATACAAAGTTTGACAAAGACAACAGGAAGGCTCTGAGACATAAGAGTGAAAATAAAAACTTTACAAGAGAGGAAGGAAGGGACAAAGACATATTATCAGTTTAGGGATGTTTCAACGCTTAGTCGGGTTCTATCAAAGCTTCTACTCATTTGTGTTCCTGGATTTTTCCTGAAATAAGGAGGCTGGTTTCTGACATGAAGTCTACCTAATTTGTGTGCAAAACCATATGCAGTTAGGAGGTGTTTCATAGATTAAGCCATGGGTTTAGATAACATTTGCTTTAATTATTAACTTTCTCAAAGTCTGCTTTTAGTTACACAAGGACAAAATTCACTCAAGTAAATTAAGGCGATTGAATACATTAAAATCTTACACAATACTTCCTCCTGAAGGACTTTTCCTCTTTCTGTTCCTTTTTCTTTTCAGAATAATTAATTTCTATGTGCAGATTTTAAAGTTTAGAACTTATAAACAGTGATGTTTTCCACGAACTGACTTGATGAACGCGATAGGATCTAACAAAAATGTATTACAACCTGAGCATGTCAACGAATCTCTCAGCCAGTGGAACACAAATATCACTTTAAAGATATCCATCTGAATCCCATTCGATCAGAACATCAAAACAAAACAACAAAAAACAAACACAACAAACTTTCACGTTTGGGGGGGAGGGGTTAAGCATCCAAAGCTAAGTGGTATGAGTCCCATTTACACAGCCTAAGCTCTCTTAAAAGGCTTGTTAGTGAACCAATCTTCAGATTTTATCTGTCAATGTCTAAAGCTCTTATTAAAATGCAATCATATTACTATATTCCAAAGATTCATAATCTGATCATACTTCAGTAAGTTTCATAGTGTAAATAACAGGCACATCACTACTACATTGACCATTGCAGCCATGTTTCAAAGTGCAGGGGAAAAAAACAGTCTCATTCTTTCACAGTGGGTAGGATTTTATAAATCACTTTCATCTAAACTTCTGGAATAGGACTTCTCTGACCAAATTTAGATATCATCATCCAGAATAGTTGTCTAGACTCCTTTATAGTCAGCCACAAAAAGTAGGCTCTCTTACAGTGAGATCTGACCCATTTACTTGACTACTTCAGGAAAAAGCAACAGAAAACAGGTCTTCAAGTAAAGATTGCCTGCAATAAATATTTCTGCTTCTTTGAATTATTAAGCAACTGGGAGATTTCAATTTTAAATTAAAATTTAAAGTCAGGAATGAGAGCTAATTTGTTTGTGTTTTGTGATTCTGCATTCTCTGATTTTTATATTTAAATAAATGTCTGTACATACAGTGTATATATGTGCGTGTATAAGATAGGATATCTTTACTTCCTTCATATCTTTAAAAGGGCACTGTAACAGAGGAATTGGACTCCAAATTGTATCTTGGAATAGGTAAAGAAAATACCCTTTTCATATGAGTGTCATCAGAAGAATTATTTTCGGTACTAGAGGTCATCTTTTTTTATTCCTTATTTTGCAGAATCATAGAATGACAGGTGTTTTCTGCCTCTGGAGATCATCGAGTCCAAACCTCCCTGCCAGCGCAGGATCACCCAGGGCAGGCCACACAGAACAGATCCAGGTGGGTCTTGAAAGTCTCCAGAGAAGACTCCACAGCCTCTCTGGGCAGCCTGTTCCAGGCTCTGTCACTGTCTCAGTAAAGAAATGATTCCACATGTTGAGGTGGAACTTCTGTGTTTCAGCTTGCTACCATTACCTCTCATCCTGTCACAGGGCACCACTGAAAAGAGACTGGCCCCTTCTACTTGACCCCCACCCTGAAGATATTTGTAAACATGCACAAAATCCCCTTTCAGTCTTCTCTTTCCCAGGCTAAACAGCCCCAGGGCTCTCAGCCTTTCCTCATAAGAGAGATGTTCCAGTCCCTTCATCATCTCTGTAGCTCTCTGTTGGACTCTCTCTAGTATTGCCCTGTCCCTCTTGAACTGGGGAGCCCAGAACTGAACACAATGCTCCAGATGTGTTCTCACTAGTGCAAAGTAGAGGGGAAGCAGAACCTCCCTCGACCTGCTGGCCACACTCTTCTTTATGTACCCTATTCTTTGCATGGATTTACAAAGTTCTTTAGATCTATTTTATAAGCATGTATTCCAAGTGTTTATACAAGACAGTTAAATATACACCCCTGAAAATTATGAATCCAGCATATAAATTCATGCAAGCTCTTCAAATGTACCTCATCTATCTATTTAGCTACATGTAAAATCTAGTCATCGTCAAAGAATTTTCCAGAACTTTAACATTACATCCAATTCCAAAATGTTTGAGAAAAACACACTGGCCTCCTCAGATGTCCTCAAACTCCAAATTACTGGCGGTATCAGGTAAAGGAAAAGGAATGAGCAATCCAGGGATGTTCCAAGCACATGTAGTGCTAAAATCCTTAAACATGCACAGGCTGTGAATTTCAGCAGCTGCAACAGCAGGTTATCATATATGGATGAAAAGGATTTACTGGAGAAAAAAAAAATTGTTAAATGTTTAAACTTTCATGTTGACTTCACACTGCAAAACAGGTCCAGCAAGCCCAAGGTGGAACTGAAGGTTGAATTCACTGCCTGTTTGCTGGCAAGAGCACTCAGTGCTATGACATGAACATGCTGGGTGTCTGACTATGGTGTTTCATTAAATTCATTATAAAACGTCCTCATTCTGATTGATTTAGAACATAATCCAGATCTGAAAGAGGTGATAGTTTGCTGTAGAGAAGAAAGAAAATGAGCTTCACATAAAGCATCCCGTGCCTTGGGTTTGCAGCACAAATGTCACTGTTACCTAGATTGCAATTGTGGAACGCAATGAACTGGGAAATAACCACAAGGAAAATGCTCTTACTGCCTGAAGTTCTTCTCAGTAAAATTTTGCACAAATTAAAGTTATGGTCAAGAAGACCTAGGAAAGACTTACAGAAGTTTAGGTCTGATTTGAAGCCATTTGAGAGTACTACACACTCTCCCACAAACCTTGCAGAATGATAAATTCTTGCCAAATTTAGAGCGCTCCTGGACAAAAATGCTTCTCTTTTCCCAAGGCTGGGACTTGAAGAGGTAAACTCAATTCAGCTAAACCAGCTGAATATTCAACAAAATGACAATTTCACTCCTTGAAATGGTTGACTTTTTCTTTTTCTTTGAGTTTTGAACCTATACTTCTTCCCTCAGTTAAAAGACTATTGAAAGACTCATAACTGAAAATGTAAATGAATTAATTTGTTCAGATAAGGGTATTTTGTTTAACTTTCATTTTATTTTAGTAAAATCTTGGGACCAAATATTTATCTCGTGCAGTTGCATAGAGATCTTTCTGACAGAGTTCCAGTGAACTAACAGCTGTTCTAGAACTAACCTTGAGCCTTTTAAAGGAACAGTGGAATTAATGTTTCTCTAGTACTATCACAAAACATTTCTAGGCTGCTGCATCATATTTCTAAGAAATAAAAGTTAGCATAATACAGATTGCAAACCAAGATATTTCCTTTTTAAATGTATATGTTTATACATGGTCCACTCAAATAATAATAAGCAAACTGAGTGGCTAACCCTGGTCACAACTAAAATGTTAAAAGTACAATTTAAACCAAAGAGCTTCCAGAAGTATTCTACTATCAGATCACCACATTGTGAAGCATAACTGCATAATATATTATACCACATAAAAAGCATAAACTATCCTGAGGAATCTCAGCAATGCAACAGCTTTTGATTAAGATTACAGTGTCAATTCAAACAAAAATATATTCATAGGTCAAAGGACAGAAGAAAATTATTGTCATCCATCTTTCTATAGTACAGGATTACTTCTTATTTTACATTTGCTAACACATAATTACAAAAGACCAGCACCACATCATCTCAGCTCATTAACAAACTCTTCAGTCCATTAATGGAAGATGTTTAATGAGAAATCATCCAAGCCCTGTGGGAAGAATGTGGGCATCACTCTTAATTCTATAGTGAGTTCCAGGTTCTACTTTCCTTAGAATTAATTTTGTTGCTTGCAAGGGTACTTGGGTTATTTTGTTTGTTTTGGTGGCTCTTTTTGTTTGTTGGGGTTTTTTTAATGACATTTGATTGATTGATTACAGAAATATCAGCTACAATAGCTTTATAAGTGTAAACAACTATATAGACTTTGCCTGAAAATCCTGTCAAACTTTCCTTCACGAGATAAATAATCTTAAAACCAGCAATGTCTAAGGACTATAGTGCAAAGGACTGTGCTGAAAGTAGTTATTTTTTTTCTTTTTAGCAGACAATTTTCCTTTCAACACACAATAACACCGGATGTATTTTTTGTGTCTATTTTCAGGCAGAGGAGAAATCAGCATCAGGGAATCTGATCTCCTGTTGTTTCACTATATTCTCTAAACCTTGAACAGAAATGGTCATATGTAACTGTAAGTTTGACTATCTAGAGAAGCTCTCAATATGTGATACAAAGGGAATGTGCTTGATTGAAGTAATTGTCTTGCAGAAGCTCTTTAAGTGTTTCAAAGCTGCAGCAGTGAAGGGTCTCACCAGTTACTTGTGTTTGCACTGTTGCTCAGGATTGCTTTGTCGGTGCCTTAGAACTGACAAAGACTTTTTGATGATGGATTCTCATGTTCAAAAAATAAGTGACAAGATCAGGGTGAGGTTGAAACAATTGCCTCTCTAATTCTTTGCTTGGTTGGCTGTTTTTTTGGTGGGGGTCTTTTTGTCTGTTTGTTTATTTTATTTTAAATCACCCTGAGATCTTTGGAGATAGCAGGTTAACTGTCCTGGTGTAATGCCACTCATAATCCAGAATCATTGTCAGATTGAATTGCTGTGGTCTCCATCCTGCTGTAGTATCTCAGCACTGGATGATTTATTATTTTTTTAATTTTCAAAAATATTTTTCTGGGAGGATTTCCCACCCCAGAATCCATACTGGATAATCGCGTAAATGATCCATGAAACTGTAAGGACTTGGGAGGAAATCATACAGAATACTGATGAATTCTGCTCTAAAAAAAAGTTAATGTGTGATATAAACAGCTGAAGCTCAGAATGTCTGTGCTCACAGCTCCTATGTTTATTTTCTTCTTCAGTTTTTTTAACTAAAACCAAATTCTTGAATAACTTCTGCAAACATTATGCATCAGTCTTACACACATAGAGAAGTATTTCATTGCCATGGTATATAAGGCTGGCTAAAGAATTGCTGCAACCTCTCTACAATAACAGTAAATAAAATTTGAAAAAGCTAGGGAATTCCTAACAAACATACACAGAAAAAAACTTTTTTTAGTGAGCTTCAGATGAACTTCAACACTAAGACTGGAAGACAAATCATTAGCAAATTAAAATCTCAGGAATTGTACTTCTAAACATTGCCATAAAGTAATTTAGAGATTGAAATATGATGTCAAACCACAAAAGACATCAGTATAAAACCAGATGCTAATCTACATTCATATTCTATCCTCAAACATAGACGAGGTGAGAATACAGAAATGATCAACAAAGCTTTCAACAATGGCAAGAAGGCTTGAAAAAAAAGCTAAATACCATATGAATATGAGACAAGAAATAGAGAACTGAAACAATGACAGTATTAAAAAAAAAAAACAAGCTGAAACTGCTGTTCAGTAGAAAGATGTGAATTCAGTTTACCAAATTACAATACAGCTGAAATAAAGTTTAAAATAAATAAATAAATTATGAAGACAAAGGAAAATGAAGGAAAAGTTGTGATCAACAAACCAGATGTAATCATACAAATTGAAGTTTCACTTGAAAATGGTCTTACATGGGAAGAACCACAACTCCACTTAATTACACCCCAGAAGTCCATGTCAAAGCCTCGAATAAGGCTCTCAGGTTTAATGTGGCTCCCAAGCCAAGGACAGGAAGGCCCTGAAGTGCATTCTCTCAGAATCACAGAATCGTTGGGAGTTGAAAGGGATCTCTAGAGATCATGTAGTCCAACCCCCCTTCCCCCTGAGGAGGTTTGCTTAGAGCTCATGAGACAGGGTCATATCCAGGCAGGTTCTGAATATCTCCAGAGAAGGAGACTCCACAACCTCCCTGTGCAGCCTACTCCAGTGCTTCATAACCCTCACAGTAAAGAAGTTTCTCCTCATATTTAGATCAAACCTCCAGCATTCCAGCTTGTGCCCTTTCCCCCTTCTCCTGTCAGTGGGCACCACTGACAAGAGTCTGGCTCCATCCTCCTTGCACCCACCCTTTAGATATTTATAGCCATTGATCAGGTCTCCTCTCAGTCTTCTCTTCTGTAGGCTAAATAGACCCAGCTCTCTCAACCCTTCCTTGTAAAAGAGATGCTCCAGGAGTCCAGTCATCTTTGTTGCCCACCACTGAACTCTCTCCAGTAGTTCCCTGTTTCTCTTGAACTGGGGAGCCTAGAACCAGACACAGTATTCCAGATATGGCTTCACCAGGGCAGAACAGAGAGAGAGGATGATTCCCTTTGACCTACAGGCTACACTATTCCCAATGCACTCTGGGATGCCTTCTTGGCCACAAGGGCACATTAATGGCTCATGGCTAACTTAGTGTCTACCAGGACTCCAAGATCCTTCTCCTCAGGGCTGCTTTCCATCAGGTCTACCCCTAACCTATATTAATCTGCCAGCTCTCTCAGCATTCATGGGTGCATCCCATCAGGGGCCATGGATTTAGGGAAGTTCAGCTTGGCCAAGTGGTCTCTGAACTGGCCCTCCTCTACCAAGAGAAAGTCTTCATCTTTCCAGACCTTTTCTCTTTCCTCCAGGATTGGGGATTCACGATAGCTGGTTTTAGCAGTAAAGACCAAAGCTAAGGTGGCATTCAATAACTCCTCTGTATCTTCCGCCACTAGGGTGCCCACCTTGTTCATCAGCAGGCCCACATTTTCTCTAGTCTTTATTCTAGTGATATACTGGAAAAAAACCTTTCTTGTCTTTGATGCTCCTTGCCAGATTCAATTCCAGGTGGGCCTTAAGCTTTCCTCATTGCATCCCTGCATTCTCTGACAACATTCCTATATTACTCCCAAGTAGCCAGTCTTGTTTTCCATACTGTCAATTTCTTTCTCCATTTGAGTTTTTCCATAAGACCCTTACTCATTAACACAGGTCTCCTGCCTCCTCTGCTTTATTTCTTACTCATAGGGCTGCACCAATCTTGAGCTCAGAAGTGTCTGAATACTGACCAGCTCTCATGGACACCCCTGCCTTCTAGAGCCCTAACCTGTGGCATTCCATCAAGTAGATCTTTGAAGAGGTTAAACTTCGCTCTTATCCTAGTTATTTCTTTACTCCTTCCACACAGGACACTGAGCTCCACCATCTCATGGTCACTACGGCCAAGGTTGTCCCCAGCCTTCACATTCCTAACAAGTCCTTCTTTGTTTGTTAATACAAGATCCAGCAGTGCACCTCTCCTCCTAGGTTCTTCTACCACTTGTTACCCCCAATGCTCTGCAGGAATCTCCTGGACTAAGTGTGTCTATCTGTGCTAACTTTCAGCAAGTATCAGGGTGGTTGAAGTCCCCCAAGAGGACCAGGGCCTGTGATCATGAGGCTGCTTTCAGCCGTCTGTAAAAGGCCTCACCAGGTGGCCTGTAGTAAACACCACAACAGTGTCACCCATGTTAGCCTGCCCCTTTATATCTTACCAAAAAGCTTCTTCATCTTCTCCTAGGCAGGGCTTGGTGCGTTCCAGGTGCTCTTTCACCTAAAGAGCCCCTCCACCTTGCTAGCCTGTCTTTCCAGTAGCCACCCATGACAGCATTCAAGTTGTACAAGCTATCCCACCTTGTCTCTGTAATTGCAATGAGACCAAGGCCCTGCAACTGCGTGCAGCTCTCTAGTTCTTGTTTGTTCCCCATATGGTGCACATTAGTGTACAGGAATTTCAGAGAGGTGTTCAAGCATGCAGGTTTCCCTGGAGGACAGTGGGAGGATATATCACAGTCATACACAGCCCCAGGAATGGTTTGCCTTCTGGTTCTTGTCTTCAGAGGCAGTTAAGGAGCATTTGTGGCAAGTCTGATTTACTTGGCTTACTCCCAAGTGGATGTATCACAGGGTATCACAGGGTGTCAGGGTTTGGAGGGGACCTTGGAGATCTTCAAGTCCAACCCCCCTGCCAGAGCAGGATCATATAACCTAGCACAGGTATATGCATCCAGGCAGGTCTTGAAAATCTCCAGAGAAGGAGACTCCACAACCTCTCTGGGGAGCCCATTCCAGTGCTCTGTGACCTTTACAGTAAAAAAGTTCCTTCTCATGTTAAGGTGGAACCTCTTGTGCTCCAGCTTACATCCATTCCCCCTTATCACAGGGCATGGGTGAGAAGTGGCTGTCCCTTTCCTCTTGACACTCAGCCCTCAGATATTTATAAACATTTATCAAATCCCACACCCCAAATCCTTCAGTTTAAAGCTGGTTTCATTAAGCTGACCAGACTGTTACCAAAGATTCTCTTGCTTTTTCCAAACAGGTTATCACATCCCTCCCTAACAGGTTATACTCATCGAAGAATGTCCCATTGTCATAAAAACCAAAGCCCCCTCAACATCACCAGCCACGTAGACAGAAGTTGATGCGCATTATAAGTGTATTTTGGGTTGCCCCCTTTCCTCTAAGTGGTAACTGAGGAAAAAGATAACCTGTGCACCAAATTCTTTTACCTGTACTCCTAGGGCTTTATAGTCCTCCTTGATTCTGCTCACCTTATGGGTTGCTCTGTCTTCCATGCCCATGTGAAAGAGTAACAGGGATAGTCCATGCCTTTGCTCAGCTATGGCACCATTTCAGCAATGTCTCTGATGTTAGCTCCCAGGAGGCAGCAGACCTCTCGTGATTCTGTGAGGTCAGCAGATGGTGCCTCAGTGCCCCTTAACAAAGGGTCACCCCTTGTTTCTTTTTGCTGCGTTAACTGTGTGCTGCTTTTACAGTCACTCCCTGCAGCCCTTGTTTTGTGGGTGTCTGCGGCTGTTAAAATCTCCTATCTGTTTATGGCTGTCATTGTGGAAGGTGGAGACCGAGGGGGAGTCTTGCTTTTGTGTGTCACCAGTGCCCAAGCTGCCTCATCTGTGGCAGTGTCCTCGACAGGAACGTGCTTGTGAAAGCACTCCTCTATCTCCATCTCGGCTCTACCAATATTGCACTGCCTTTCAAGAGTGTCTTGTAACTTGACGTAACAGGTCACGGCCCTGTGCACACCTTGGGCAGGAACTGGCCTTTTCACCAGGAGCGCGGTTCGCATGATCCCTGCACCCGCTGCTTGAACGAGGTTTCCTTCGTGACCA
>VWZY01000319.1:195889-297631 GCA_013399075.1 Chloroceryle aenea | reverse complement strand
CAGCAGCTTCCGGTTGGTTTTTTTGGTTGGTTTGTTTAACATTCCAGGAAAGATGAAATGTCGGTACAGCTAGGAAAAGCAGGCATCTAAGATGGATGAATATCATGGGAAGAACATGAAGGTAAAGAAGACTTCTCAGGAAAAAAAAATAAATTAGTAGNACCAGGACACATTAAAGCTGGAGATGTATCATTTTCCTCACTATAGCAAACAACAGAGAAAAAGTCTGATTATGGAAACATCTCTAGAGTTTTGAGTGAAATGTCATTGAAGATATTGAAGGTATCTTCTAATTCTTGCTATGTGTTCTACTTATTAACTAGATTTTTTGAAACATAACTGAAAACAAAACATGTAATGGCCATTGACTCCATACTTATCATCCACCCTGTATCCAGAAATATAGAACAAAAATGAGTACAATAAATCGAAAGGATATGTTCAAGGCAAGTTTTCTTCAAGACAAATTTATCATGAGCTATGGGAAGGACAGCAGAGTATAGATAGCTAGTCAAAGAGAAGATTGCAAACATGCTTCTCCTTGGCTTACCAGCAAGTATCTGATGCTACAGTAACAGAAAGTCCCAGCTGTGCTTAGCTGCCTTTCTACGCATCCATTGGTACTGAGAAAACAGAATTGAGAGGACAAGATAGCATACACTAAAAGCAAGATGAAAACCTTGACTTCAAACAACTTTGAAGCAAACACCAAGTACAATGGATGTCTACTACCATGCTGAATGTGGGTGGTTGGCCTAAGATGTGTTTTTTGCCCTCCAGTACTCTGAGAACAAATTAGTACATGGCCCACATTCCTGACAAGTTAAACAGCTCCTGAATTTATCCTTGAAATATTTATCAAAATTCTAATGTTAATGCATTTTTTAACTTCTGCAGGCATAGTCCACCTGTAGGTGAGAATCAGTTCTTGTCAAAATAAATTGCAGAGTCTTTAGTATGGTTAGAGTAAAACAGTTGATTAAACTCCCAAGTTAATAAAAAACCAAAAAAATCTGAATCAGAAACAGTATGTACATTTGGTGCAACTATGAACTGTTTTCTTTTCATATTGGGCTCCAGCTGTGCCTCTACATAAACTAGGAAGACAGGCAGCTAGTTTAAGGGCACTGTATGCATAGGTCAATATGGGTTTGTTATTCAGCGTTCAGTCCTAACATGCATAGAGAAGCCACAGTGGAAAACCTAACCAGACAGTATTCAAGGTACTATATTGTGAGTGGAAAGGCACAGTAATTATGTAAGTTCAATTGATAAAGAATTAAAATTAATAGAAAAGAACAAGTAGTAGGTCCCTTTGGGCTTTCCATGTAAAAGAAAAGCTTTTGAAAAGTACACTGGGTTCATTAGAGGAAGGAAAGCACATGTGAGAGTCATATACACAGTGACAAGATATTAATTCTGAAATGATAATTACATTCAAAGTCAGGAGATCAAAGAGGAACTGTGTAAACAAATCTGGTACGGTTCCCCTCTTTATAATAGCTCTGTCAAGATTAGTTACTGGCAAAATTCAAAGGTTTAAAAGTTCAGCATTGATATGCATTCTAAAATTTAGAGGCTTATTTGAATCTTAGTTTAAAGCTTTAATGCAAACTAAGGTGAATAGTCTAGTAAGTGATTCCCCTTTATTTCCTGGTCTCACACACAAGAGAAGGGACAAAGTTACAATATTTTTCAATATTTTACATCCATCACATGCCAAGTGGTCACTCTTTAAAGAAGCCTGTTCTCCTTCTCTTTATTTAATCTTCATATGGCTTACACCCAGCTCACTCTGGCCATTGTTCCCATCAACAAAAAACACATCATTTTTATTAACATTGCCTCCCTTCTTGTCTTTCAGAAGGTTAAGAAGAACTTGATATTCTTATTGACATTCTGTTGGACATAATGTCTGATCCATAGAATATTTTTGTAGCCAAAGAACTAAGTTTTTCCAGTTTCCAGAAGAAAGACTTCTTTGCAACTAACAAGGGGAAAAAAAAAAGTGAAATGAGATGTATATTGGAATTTTGTTATTAAAAAAATAATTAAAAAAAAATTTACTGAGCAAGTTCCAAACTAAATTCATATTGATCCACTGACATCAGAGAAACTGCATCTTAGTTCTGCAACTTATCACCAAGTGATATTCTCGTGTGTTCCTGTTGGATGGATCCATGCATAATGAATGTTTAAAGTTATTATTATAATTATTGCTGAGAATGGGATGGCCAGAATATCTGGCTCATAAGGTCTATACCAACATTTTATGACAAAGAGCTTTAAGACACTTTCTGGAGGCCTGAGGAGAGGGGATTATCCAGGAATAGTTCATAGACACTCTGACCACTCTACTGGAAAACAGAAGAGGATAACAAAGTGACATGTCTGGATGACCTTGCAATGTCATTCTCAGCAAGACTTTTCCAATTTTGCTTGGCAATCCATAGTGAAAAAAATATCCTTGTGTTTAAACCAGTAAAAGAGACTTATGGATTAAAAAAAAATTTAAAAAGAGAAATTTTTTCTTAAGGTATGGGTGGCATTGCAGATGGGCAGCAAATGGTGCTTGAGGCCAATTAAAAATATACAGGTTAAGTTTGCTCACTATCAAAAACTACACTGAAGTAGAAAATGAAGAATAGGAACTAGGTATTTTGCTTCTAAAAATGAACTCTGTTCCAGGCATACACATCTCTTACTTTCACACCGATGTGCTGCACCAGTAGCTTCCAGCAGCAAATGAGAGAGTACTCGTAGAGAAGAACTCTACACTTCAGCTGTTTCTTTAAAAGAAGAGCCTGTATAAATATTATGCCACTGTAAATTCAACAGTTACCAAGACTGCACCAGATGTAGATTTATCCTAGAGGATTTTATGTGTTGCAGCAGCATGTCTCATAAAAACTGCAATAAATATGCTAATTTTTAATGTCTTTATATTTTAGTTTCATATTTTTTCAACTTATAAAACAAAGATTAAATGTATATGGATATTATGCACTTGGATATTGCTTTCAAAAGTGTTATAATAAGAAGAATATCAAGATTAATATTTCAATAAAGAGCCAACAATTATTTTTCATTTGGTATTTGGAATGG
Source organism: Chloroceryle aenea (assembly GCA_013399075.1). NCBI lineage: Eukaryota > Metazoa > Chordata > Aves > Coraciiformes > Cerylidae > Chloroceryle > Chloroceryle aenea. Next base: position 294,526 of record VWZY01000319.1, on the reverse strand, counting down.
CTAAGTCTTTGGCCAATAGATGTTATTATCAAGGGGCATTAGTGGAATTAGTTTGATTTGATGGTCTCACCTTCATTTTAATCTTTTGGCAGTAGTCGTTATGGATCTTCTATAGATAAGTTTGGATGAAGGCATTTGGCATTCATGTTTAATGCTAAGAAATCCTGATTCAGAGGCTAAGGGCTAAAAAGTGACAGAATATTTAACAGAGGTGGAAGGGTGATGAGCAGAGGTGTTCTATTTATCTTTCTAATTATCAGCTATCTAAGGAGATGAAGAGAACTTTGATCTTTCAGGTGAACCAAGATGCAAAGTATTAGATGGATGTAATTAATAGTCTCTAAACAATTTCACAAAGAGGTGTCAGGGAATATCTGGCATTATCTCCACAAACATTACCTGTGAAGGCCAGATTTTGCTTTTGGGATGTCCACGTTTTGCAACAAAGGAGGCTAAGTCTAGTATGGATCCCATTAACAATAATTCTGGGCCATGCTGTATGCCTGTATTTCTTGTGTCTTGATAAATTAAAAGAAATTATCAAATGATCTCACCAGTAATAAAATCAAGGAACAGGGCCTTCATGCTGCTGTTTTTATAGAAGAAACACACATGGAACCAAATTATTAAATCACAATATATGGTAGCATAAGGCTTCCAGGCTTGTTTCACTGGTATTAGCAGAGAAACAACATGCATGCTATTTCTACCACAGTTAGTGACAGCTACTGTGCCCTCAGGTGAGTCACAGACAGTTTGAGTGTGTTTATCTGTCTTGCTTTCCTCTCTGCCAGTTCAGTCAGCAAAGAACTGTTTTCAACTGCAATCAAATCTTATTCATTTCAGGTAATAAATCACTGCCAAGTAAAGGCCGAGGAAATAGCTTCTAGGGTTCCATACAGCCTCCAGATGCTACCCCCAATGATGTATTTAATCAGTACCTCTGCTAGTGCTTAGTCATTCATAAAACCATTGCAGACTTTGGGATACTGCTAGACCATATGGACCAATATGGGTCCTCCATAGTATACACATTTTTAACTTCAATTTCTACTGTTTTGTCCAGACCACAATTTTCATGCCTTTGGAGTACCTGAAATACCAGCTGTATTTCAGAAGGTGTTGCCTTACAGTGTAAGAAAGTCCAAAAGTACAAATAGTCCTGCTGCAGAAATGGAGAGGATTATTACATGCTTCAGGTCTCTAAGAGCTAGCCAGTGTATGAGATGTATCCATAGCGTTCCTTTATGCACCTACCTGTTGCAATGTCTCTGCCTTCACCAGAGAGAGAAACACTGTGACAAAGAGTGGTAAACTTCAATTTATAACTAACGCCAAATTTTGAGTAAGGATTTCACTTCAGAATAATCAAGTGTTAGTTTATTGAAATTGTCCTTTCCCTCATTCAAGAAACAAACTTCCTGAGCACCTTTAAGAGTTTCTCCGTCCCCTTGCCACAAGCACATGTGGGGCATTGGTAATGTGGAAATAAACTATCCCAATCCCCCTTCAGGAAGACAAGAGAAGGGGATTCCTCAATTTGACAATCTGGGTTTGAGTAAAGCATACTTGTGTGTTATAAATAAACAATATCTTTTTTAAAAAGCCATTTGTCTTCAAAAAGATATAATTTACTTTTTTTTTTTTGTAGCAGGCTCCAGTGACTACCACCCCTCTGTACAAGAAAATGTATTACTAGTTTTCTATTTTAATTTTTTTCCTTCATATTCCAACTTTCATTCTTGGTCTGCCTTTTCTTCTAGAATGGATAGCTCACTGTTTTCCTGCTACTAGGTTGCATATGCATAGATAAACATTTAATATAACCACATTTCCACAAGCACTTCATGTTCAAGTTCTTCACTACAAATCCTAAGTGTTGTCAGAGTTATCATTTTCCAATTCCACTAACAGAAACAGGATGCATTATTTCTAGATGCAGAAGTATGGCAGTTGGGCTGGTTAATCATATTTTGTTGAGTGTGTCAGCTGCATACAGTTGTTAAATTAGTATTCCATGTTTACTTATTCCTCAGCTTTATTTGCTGTTACACCAATTTTCCTCTTCTGCAAATGTTGCTGCTTGCAATCATTGCAGCTTCATCCCTGTGAAAATTATCATTAGTTCAATGTCTTGTGAAAGATCGTTGTACATAGGAGCATACAGCATTTGTTAGACTTTCAGACAGCAATACATATGCTCATCAGACATATTAGCTGTTACAATCCCAAACAATCCATGTCAAAACTACCTGCAGCTTTCTTACTGCCACATTTATTACTTTGTGATAAAGAGATTGAGAAGTGTATCAATATACTGTATTAAAAACCCTGGCTTTCCTAACTCTGCCTGAAAGATTTAATGTCTGCAGTCTTCTCTGTGAAACAATTATAGCACTATTATTAATGTACAATATCATAGAATCATAGAATGGGTTGGGTTGGAAGGGACCTTCACAGGTCATCTAGCCCAACCTCTCTGCAGTGAGCAGGGACATCTGCAACTAGATCGGGTTGCTCAGAGCCCCATCCAACCTGACCTGGAATGTTTCCAGGGATGGGGCACTTACCTCATCCCTGGGAAACTTGTTCCAGTGTTTCACCACTCCCACTGTAAAAAAATATTTTGGTTTTGTTTTTCTATCTAGTTTAAATCTACCTGCTTCTAGTTTAAAAACTTTACCCCTTGTGCTGTCTCAACAGGCCCTGATAAAGAGACTGTCACCATCTTTCTTATAGTCCCCCTTTAAGCACTGAAAGGCTCCAGTGAATGTCTCCCCAAAGCCTTCTCTTCTCCAGGCTGAACAACCCCAATTCACTCAACCTTTCCTCACAGGAGAGGTGTTCCCTTATCCTTTTTGTGGCCCTCCTCTGGACCCATTCCAACAGGTTCATGTCCTTCTTGTGCTGAGGCCCCCAGAACTGGACACAGTACTCCAGGGGAGGTCTCACCAGAATGGAGCAGAGGGGCAGAATTGCCAGCCTTGCCCTGCTGGCCACGTTGCTTCTGCTGCAGGCCAGGATATGTTTGGCTTTCTGGGCTGCAAACTCACATTGCCAGCTCATGTTCCATCTCATCAGGGAAATGCTGAAATGTATTTAGAATAGAGGGTTTTGTTACTCTATCCACCAGTAGCACAGGTAAAGCAAAACTTTTGCCTAGATGCATGCATGGGTAAGAAAATAAGTAGGTAGATAGATGGAAGAAAAGACTTGCTAAAATTAGTGCCCACTTATGTGTTGACCCCAGTGCTGCCACGGGGAATCTCTCACCAATGACTGCACGCCTGCATGCAGGGAGACTATTTGTAGCATGTTTGTGAGAAGCCACAGGCTTCTCAGGAAGCCTATGTCAAGAGCCACATAGGATTCTGAATATGCTATAAATCTACATTTAATTTAGCTCTTCATACACAGCTTTTGGAAGACACTACATTGCCTCTTCCATATCTCTTGCAGAACTAAACTTTGAATCATTCAATGATTCACTCAATGCAGAGATATGATGAAAAGCTCCACCAGCAAAGCCAGAGACTCTGCAAAGCTAGCATGGTTTTTGACAGGTTTATATTGGTAGACTTTTTTTTATAGATGGAGTCAGTGCAGAACTAAGCCTATAGGTGTAAGATACAGGTACTGCCCACGGGAGCAGTTCCAGAAAGACAAACATGACAATGACCATGACTTGCAGCTTACTATCAACGTACGGAAGCGTTAATAATGAAAGATCAGCTGCATTGAGCCAAGCATGGGGTTTAAGGCATACCAGAGTATAATTTAGCAGCCAGCTCTTCCAAACTTTTAGACACAAAAAAAGTAGAAATTAAGGGGTTTGAGGATTTTTCTTAATAAATCATGGGTACAGTCAGGAAAAACGTGCAAGGGAGGTTTGAAGCATGAGATGATCAGCTCATAACACGAGTGGAGAAGCAAGCATTTTTATCATAGACAGGATTACACATCCCTGTATAGCCACTGAATTTGACTCATAACTAGACAGGCAGATGTTTAAGCAACTCACAGTGAGGACAGTGATCAAAAGAACTTCTACCAACTGCACTAAATCTCCATGAATCACAGTGGCGAGAATGCGTTCACATCATTATATGTATACATACAGTTCACTTGCCAGATAATGCAGACTTTCAGAGAGGGCCATATGAGGCATGTGTTAACATTTACTAGAGATGAGGCAATTCCTGGTTCTTTACTAATCATTCAGCCCCACCTGAAAAATAAAAAGTAACAGCTACACTTGAACAGTAGTGTTAGATGCTGGGAAGTGCTTTATTGTAGCTTGTAAAATTACCTTTGAGAACAGAGTCTAAATGCAGACAATAACAGTCATAGATTTTTAAAGCATACTTTTATTTTGGAAAATAGCTCTAAAAATGGCATCTTGCGGAGGCTCTCTGTTCATTATCCCAACCACTCCAACTTAGCTTTGCTTAAGTGTGAAGTAAAAAAGATGTTTTCCTCACAGTTCCAAGCTCTGTAAACTCACCCTTATGACTGCCTTGACAGCAAGTCAACCCGTGTTGCTTCCTGCTAACATCAGTGCCAGTTCCACTGACCCAGTGGGAAAGCTGAATTACATGCAAGTGTAAATAGGCACAGAAATTTATGATGCATATTTTGTTTTTAACTCTGTCACTGGCCTGTGTCCAAAATCAATCTGGAGCCTAGATAAGAGATGAAGGGAAGTGATAGAGAGGAGGCTGTCATCACCAGTCAGCATAAAGAAAAGTCATAAACAGTGCTCTCTGAGTGATGGCAACGTGGAGAGGGCACGTAGAGGAACCAGGGGTGAGGATGGCCCATATCTGATCATGACCACGTCAGGCTGAAGCTGCAGTCACAGGATTGTTGCTGCATGGGGAAAGTCGTGCTGAAGAAGGCACAGCAAAATCACAAAGGATAAAAAAAAGGAAGAGGAGAGGCGAGAATATCTTGGCAACTAGTAAAGAACTGCCCTTAACAGCTGAATTGGATATGACATTGTTTGCCTCTCAGAGCCAAGTACATAGGGAGGAGACAGCAGAAGACAGGGTGATAGATGTGGATGCTAATCCCCAGTGTAAAAGAAGTATCTGTGTTATCCCAAATAACTAGAGTACTGATAGATAATAATCAGTCATTTGGATCTCACCATAACACGTTTCATTTACCCTCACCAGGACATAGTCTGTAGGACTGCAATGGATGCAAAAGAAAAGAAAACCAAGCAATATCATGACCAGTTCCAGGAGCATCCCAGAGACAGTTTGGAACTAACTAGAGATTGTTAGTCATTTAAGTTATATAAAATAGGACATGTTATCTGAGCCATTTAAACACACCTCCATCTGACTAAAAGCAAGCCTAGCAGGATTACCCCAAATGCTGATATTGTAGCAGCACATGTAACATTTACTGTGTGTTATGCCAAGGTTGAAAATTCCAGTTCAAAGCCCTGAGTCAGCTTCCATTTAGACTCTTGGGCTATTCCTACATGAATAATATACACAGTGCCTGGGCCCATTAGCTAACCTGAGGACAACTGGCACATATCCACATGATTAAACTCTCAGCTTCAAAACAGGATTGTTCATCCAAGTAGTTTTTGGCACATACTAACTTCCAGATCAAGCTTAGGAATTGATTGGAAGAACACTAATTGGCCCAGGACAAGTTCAAGTCAAGGATCACACTAAAAATTCAACACTATGGACAATAACATTTTGGTGTTAATTCCTGTTCCCTGTCACTGTTTACTTTATTAGTATAGATGTACTCTTGCAGTCTGAAACCCAGGCCATAGTTATTTCAAAACCCTGGCTCCCAAGATGCTGTGTCCCTTTCTCCTCTCAGCCCTACCCTTCCTCCCCTTTTCTCCTAGTTCCCCCAGGACAAAAGCGTGGCAGTGTACTTGGAGCAGAATTGTACTTGGCTCCTCATGCTATTAGAATAGGCCACCCTAAGGCTCATTTACTTTAAGTGCAGCATGTCATGACCAGCTGTTTTAGTTGCAAATGTGCTCAATTTCCCTGCCAAGTGCATTTACCCTTGGACAGCACCTAGTCTTCCATCTTGCCAGTACTCACCTGCCACTTCATGAGTAGTCAAATGACTACTCAAGCACTAAAACACAAAGTCTTTTCAGACTTTTCATTTTAGTGTTAGGAGGTAGCTTAAAACTAACAAGAAATACCACTTACCTGTGGCTAGGCAAAAGACAAAGCAAATCACTTTTCTGACCAGCAGGAAGGTCCTCCGAGTAAGTTTCCTAGTTCCCCTTCACAGCCTTTCTAAACTTAATGAGGAGTCTATTAGGACTCCTGAGAGTGAAGCTGAAGACTACAGAGCAAGGCTGGAAGGACACCAGCAGCACTAAGCAAGGTCTTGTGACAATTATTATGTCTGAAGATACGTTTTTCTTCTGTCAAAAGCTGTTCAAGAAGTCTTCAGTATCATCTGTCAGTCTTCATCTTTCACTGCAGTTCAGCACTGTCAGATGCAAAAAAACAAGCAAGTAAACAAAAGCTAGGCACAATTATAAATAGATGAAGCCAAAAAAACCCCACAAAACTCCAAGAAAACAAACCAAACCCAAAACTGACAACCAAACAACAACAAAAACCCACAAACAAACAAACAAAAACAGAAAAGGAAAAAAAAAACCAACAAAATGAAATCCACCTATTCTCAACTCCCCAGACACTGGGTACATATGAGACACAAGACTTACGTACTATTTTTCAGGTCACGTTGTTTGAAAATATATTGTTTATGTTTTAATTTATCTTTTTAAATAATCAAAACCACCATTGATGTGACAAGAAAATATTTCTTTATTTCTGATTTCCATGGGGTGTACTTAATCAAATTAACAGTTAGAACAATTTTCAAGGCAAGTGGCAAAAAAAAAAAAGCAAGTGAAAATATTTTCTTCTGTAGTTTTCTTTTTATTTATTTTTTTTTTCCTGTTTAAATCAAGTGATAACTGAGTTCTGATAAACTGAACAACATCACTTAGCAGCATGCACAATGAGAAGCTAAAAGCTTTTCATTAGACTCTTTCTCAGTAGGGGTGAAAAAGATAATTTAAATACTCAGGGCAAAAGCTGAATTGTTAATTTTATATTTTAGCACAACAAAGCTACAATTAGACTAAATTAGTTAACAACTTATTCATTAGCCTTCAATAGAAATCTGGATGCACACTAACTCCCATGTTACTGTTTGCAGCAAAGTGCACTTCTAGCTCAGAACAGTCGTGTAACAGTGAAAACAGTAGATGTAGAGGTTACTTGTAGAGCTGGCTGTGTTAGGAAGTCAAGGATTCATGTGTTCAAGCCATGATCCACTCACCAGGGCAGAAAAGAAATTAATTTCTGTATTGTTAGAGACATCACAATAACAATGCTACATTTTTTAGACTAGTAATAGAGAACCAGTCACTTTCCATCAAAGGAATACCAGGCATAGTAAACCTAAGCATGCAATATTTCCAGTTTTTCAGTGTCCTTTTTAATTTGTAATTTCCACAGAAAACAACACCTTTTTAAATAAGTATCAGCAAAAAAAGAACAAAAATACCACCTATGGGAGGGAAACGCAAGCGTGATCCTGCACTGCAGCAGTACCTAACAAAATTCCCCCTCTTGGCAAAGGTAACACAGCATCTATTTGTACTCTAGAGAAGAAAATCTTGGCCTCACTAAAGTCAGAGGCAAAGCTCCCTCTGATTTTACCAGGGCCAGGGTTATAATCTCAGTAAATGAGGAATGGTAGCTCCTGAGACATATCCCTCACATATTCCACTTGCTTTTCAGACTTCCCTGGGTATGAAAAGAGAACTCTCATATGATTGTGCTGCAACATCACACTTCAGAACTATGGAAAATGGATCAGGCATCACTGTGGCCTTCCAGTACTGCTAGCAAAGCTAGCTCTCACTCCTACTGCAACTGGCAAGTGTAAGGAATATAGCTTTACACTAGAGGTGTTTTCTGCAATTAAAACAAATAATAGGGAAAAAGAATGTAGTGCCAAGATATTCTGGAGAAAATGAGAGCAATAGTAAGAGAGCAAAACAAAGTCATTGGATTTGGCTATCTGTACTGATAATGGCTAAGAGGAAAGTTAAGATTTTTTTTCTTTAATCTTACTCAAAAAAAATAATTAAATAATCCAGAGGAGTGCAGGAAGAACTGTAAAATCTGGTCTTTTGATAGTGCTATGTTTTAACCTTTCTTCTTTATTTGATTCACTTTAATTTGAATTATATAATTTTTTTTTTAAGCATAAAGCTAAAAAACCTATAAGCATTTCAGAAATTACATTACACTATAAAAGCACACAAATGGATTTAAGTAATGCATCCTGAGGATCATGAGTCATGCCATGCTACCCTGTTATTTACAATGAAGTGCTAACTTGTAGAAAAGAATGCATATTTTGTTTAAAATATGACAAATTGAATTCTCTTCCACTTATTCTAGAAGTGTCTCAAATTGCTGCAGAGGGGCAATCTTAATCAGAGAAGCACACCATGTAACATGGAATATATCAAATAAGTAATTAACAGCTCTTGTTAGTTCCTTGCCAACAGAACAAATTAAGTTAATTGAGCTCAGAGTATCCATGCAGTCCAAAAGCTATCGTTCTCCTGTGGCCAGGCAACAAACTCTAATATATTTCTGTGTCAATATAGATAGAAGTTTTGAGTCTGATCCAGTAAGCACAATAAGAGTCAATGGAGAACATGGACAAGGCACCATCCTTCACCACAGTCAGTACCACCTACCAAATGACAATAGCTATCAAATAGTAATGAGTCTGCCCAAATATTCAAGCGGTGTTCCCTCTCAGTAAACTCTAAGGCTATCTTGAAAATATTCTTCTTACTGGTTTACTAAATGCTCTACCTCCCTTCTCTCCAAGCAGCAGCAAGTGTGGTATGTTTATTTCCACAAACATTGATTCAGATTTAAAAAATATCAACTTTATGCTACACTTGCATCATGTTTATGATAATTTTCTGCACACATTCAAACAACTGAATTTCACTTCTGTAAGTCCTGGCAGGATCTAATCAATTCCTATTAAAGTCAGTGATAGACTTTCAGCTGCCATTCCCACATCGATATAAACTGAAAAATACATGCTCAAGTATTTGCACTAAAAGTGACAAGAGTTACATGGAAAAGGACAACTGTTGAGTTAACAAAGGAGATAATATTCTTCTAAAACTTGTAAGAGCTATGTTGAGGAAATTAAAATTCCACACAAGTATATCAAAAGTTTTTTTTCAGCTATGTCTGGATTTGTGCCTTTCAGAGTGTTGAAGATACAAAGCTACTTATACCAAAGATAAATTGCCAGTTTCTGTATCAGATATATCAGTTTATCATGGTTTTGAGAAAATGTTTCCAAAAGCCATATGAGAGACAAGAATCAAGCTAGACATTTCAGAGAAAGGATAGAACAAAAGTTGATTTAAACTAAATGGAAACTCTGTGAAATGGCAAAATCATTTCCATACCAAACCTAACACTGCAGATTCTTCCCAGCAGAATCGAGAGGCATATCTTAAAACATTTTGCCCAAAACAAATGATGGATAGCTTCTTACCTACGCTGGGTGAGGATCTTAGTGAACAAGGAAGATACATGAAGCTGCTAAGTTGCAACTCGACTACAAATTTATTTATTTATTGTTCAATCTGTTTTCAAAGAGCATTTACATTGGGAGAGTATTTGAATAGTATTCCCTTGGTCTCTGCAGAGTATTTGCTTCTATTGTTTTGATTCTAGGTTCAGAAAATAAATCTCCTGAACTATGTCATCTTGCTATTACATATTGACATCTGGGGGTGTTGTTGGCATGTGGATCCATTTACCACTATATAGTGACATAAATGATGTTCTGGAGGATCCTGTACTACACAATAGAGAAAATCTGAAATAGTACTTTACAGATATTGTTTTACCATTAAGAAACTTATATTAAGACCCCAGTTTTCAACAGTCAGTAGGGTATTAAGATGACAAGTTGACATATTGTTGTGTTGTTTTGGGTTTTTTGTTCGTTTGTTTGTTTTCCAAAGTCAATCCCCTAATGGACAGAAGGAAAGGAAAGGGAAAGGGAACAGACATGGCAGAAGAGGCTGGCTGGTAGAATACAAAGGCAGGTAAAATCATAACCTGTATTGAAAATTATCAGGGGTTTTCTTGGGGATGCTGCCCTCCCCATCACATCATGTTCTTGTAACAGCCTTAATAGATCAGGTATACATAGTATTATTTTAAAGAAATATTGCCTTTTTCACAAAGAAATGAACCAGACATGAAATTAGACATGCAATTTGACAGAATATGTAATTACCACATTTTGCAATTCTTAGTTTAGGAAAGTTCTGAAGAGTGATAAGTAGAACTCAAATTAAATGAAATATAGATGTCATCACTTGCTACCTTCTTTAAAAGGATAGCTAAAATGCCAACACAAGTAAAAAGCCAGCAGCTGTGTTCTCACACTATTTTTATTGCACTATATTGACATAAATGAGATTACTCACTTTATAGAGAAGTGAATGAAGTAGAATCAAGTCAGTATTCCAAGAATATTTTGAGGCTTTATAAAAGACAAAGAATAGGGCCAAATACTTTGAATTCTTAAAAAGAGTGTGGGCTCTAAATTTCTCTGTTTTCATTTAACATATTCATAAGGTTAAATATAGTTTTGCTATATCCTGCAAAATTAAACTGTGTGAAAGTGTAATTACATGAGTGCTAGTCCCCTAAAAGGAAACACCATACACTTGCAGAACAGTCATTGGTAGAATTACCAGACTAATTAGTGGCTAATATTTGGACAGTAACTCCTCAGAGCCCAAAAGTTCAGTGATTCTCTTTTGGAGGGAAAGGGTATAGGTATATATAGGTATATCTAAGTACTGGGAAACAACAACAATTACTTACACACTTAGAGAAAACACTTTTCCTCTTAATTTCTCAAATTCAACTCTCCAGACTCCTCTCCTCCCCTTCATTATTGCCACAGGTTACACTCAGCCCCCTCAGTGAGGCAAGGGGTGGTGTTGGAGTGTTGTGGCTCCTGTCAACACTTTCTTCCTCTCTCCCCCCTCTAGCTTTGGTGTTCCTTTTGCTGTTCCTCACTCTTTTCCCCTACTTTCTCTCCCTGTTTTTTGTTGTTGTTTTGGTTTTTGGGTTTTTTTTTCCCTGCCCTTTCTTAAATGCACTTACCCAGAGGTGCCACCATCTTGGCTGATGGTCTCAGCTGGGTCCTGTGGTGTGTCCATTGGAGTAACATGGAACCTGATTTAAGCAACTATAAGTGGCTGTGTCTGGCATGGGGAAGCCCATACCTCTTCCCACAGAGGCTGCCCCTGCAGCTCCCCTCCACTGCTAACACCTTGACACCTGCATGCAACGCACTTCTATCTTCTGCACACCAGGAGATGTGTTGTGAAGTTTGTCTTGGTCTGTTCCAAAGCTGCCTTGCTTTTTTCTGAAGGAAAATAATGTTGAAGAAATAGGTCAGTAAGAAAACAGGTTGCTACATTTTATTTTAAATCAAAATCAAGATTAAACATATTGTTAATTGAATTGGAAATAGTGGTGATTTTTGTGGCCTAATTCCGGAGTCTTAGACCATGCCATTTGGAATATTCTACCATTCTCAATAATTATCTCTCTAACCACTGCATTATACTGTACTGTACTCACCTGAGGAGCAAAATTCCCTGACACGGTCTTTACTGAAAAGCTCTCCGAAATATTTATAGTCTTGGGAAGTGGCATCTCAAGTTTCAGATTGCTCACCACCTTCATGAAAGAGAAGATGCAAAGCACTAAATTGGTTTGAATGTTGTTGACAAGTGAGGCAGAGTTTACCATGTATCTGTGGCATTTCATAATGCTGTTACAAAACATAACTTCTTCCACATCTGCATAAATCTAACAAGCTGTACAGAGCTGTATAGGTCCTGCTGGGTGATCTAAGATGACAAAAGGCATTATTACCCAGTGCACTGGTTTTAGCTTAGAGTAATTTCAGCTACATAGTAGCTCCTATGGTGCTCTGGTTTGGATTTCAGTTAAAACAGTGTCAGTAGCACAGGGATGTTTTAGTTATTGCTGAGCAGTGTTTACAAACAGTTAAGATATTTTCTGCTTCTCACCCCACCAGTGAGTAGGCTGGGCATGCACAAGGAGCTGGGAGGGTACAGAGCTGGGACAGCTGACCCCAGCTGACCAAAAGAATAGTCCATAGGATGTCATGCTCAGCAATAAAAGCTGAGATAAGAGGGAAGAAAGTGACACAGAGTTGTTTGTTTTCCTAGGTAACCATTACACATGATGGACCCTGGATTTCCTGGAGTTGGCTGAACATCTGTCTGCTGATGGGAAGTAGTCAATGAATTCCTATTTTTACTTTGCTTGTGTGTGCAGCTTTTGCTTTAGCTATTAAACTGTCTTTATCTCAGCCCATGAGTTTTTTCACTTATACCCTTACAATTCTCATCCCCATCCCACTGCGGGGAGAGTGAGTGAGTGGCTGTGTGAGGCTGAGCTGCTGGCTGTGATGAAACCATGACACCCAGTGAAACAAATTACAATTATGAAGTAAGTGGAACAACAGAGATGTTTTATTTTCGACAAAATACCTACAGAGAATTTCCAGCATCTGAAAAGATATTTGACCTTGCCCAGAGCACAATCTCTGCCTTGCCCAGGTTCACTTTTTTGCCAAACTGTTCATCATCTATAAACCAATTGTATTTATCCTTGGCCTTGGCTCTAAGACTATGGCTCTATCTTGTGAAGATGTCATCTGCTTTTTACTGGCACTGGAGCCAATGTTCTGGCGCCTTCACATAGATGGTGCATTCAGAAAATAGAGCAGGGTGTTCAGTCCTGGAATGCAAGGCTTGGAACAGGCAGACATCTGCCAGGCAGTGCCAGAGCAGGCAGGTGTCTGCCCTGTCTCCAGGAGACCAGTTTGCCTGTTGTCTCACACAGTTGTTGGGGTTTCTCCTCTGGAGCACTGTCTGGTTCTGTAACATTTCAGCAGCATTTCTTTTTCACAACTATCTTTCATGAGCCAGAAAAAGCACTTTTTTTTTGTGGCTGATGTCCTTGATGTACAAGGTAGATTTATTAGCTCTAATGTGAGGACAGTTTTATCAGGAAGATCAAAGACAACCTGTCAGGCATGTGAAAAAATAGTTTAAAACATATTTTTCTCTAGACAATTTATTTTTTACTACTTTTTTAATTACAATCAATATTGTATTGACATTTCCTAGGACAAGAAGCCAAAAATATTTAAATTTTAAGATTTATTCTTTTCTTTTTTTTTTTTTTGGTCTTCAGGGTTGTAAATCATTGTCTGCAGTAGTTTAGTTACTGGTGGATTTGCTTAGCACTTTTTTTTATATAAAATAATAAAATCTTGCCTCCATTTGCCTACAGCTATACAAGGTGTGAAGATGCAATTTTCTGTATCATGGATACATGTGATTATGTTGGGGTTTATAAAGAAAATTTCAGGGAAACCAGTTCACCCATGTCAAACAGAACAAAGGGGGTTTTCATCCATATAAAAAGCAATGCTCGTACTAAGCACTGAATAAACACAGGCTTGTATGAAAGAAAATATAACAAGTGACAATCTAATCAATGTTACATCTTAATTTACTTTCATCAGTGAGAGAAATTGAGAATTAGAAATTTGGCACTTACTAAGTTTTGGGCATTTAACATACAACTTTAAAACTTCTTTAATGTTTGTTTCTATTATGAATGCTTGTGATTATTTAAAATGACCAATTAGTTTTATTTCTGACCTTGCAAATTTAAATCACCTCTAGATTTTAATATTTTTCAATATATCTCTTGTTACTATATTTCTCCACTTGATTTTGCAAGTGTTAGTCTCATGATCAGTCAAGCAGCAGCACATACAGTGAGCAACACGCTGTGCACACAGGAATAAAGGGAGGGTCTTCTGTAGCCAGACTGCATAAGCTGTTTAGAGAACTTCCCCTGTGGATGGTTCAGATGAATGAGCATAATTAACATGAATCTCCAGTGGCAATGCAGGCGACAAATGGATGACTATGCAGTGAAAAACCCTGCCTTTATGCTACCAAGATCTGCTGTTGTAATTGTTTTGGGTTTGTGGTTTCTTTTTGTTTTGTTTGGATGGGGGTTTTTTCTCTCTCTCTCTCTGGTATTTTAAAAATAATAAAAACTTTCTTGCTCACAAAATAATAGCAAGTCAGTGAGCACTATATTAGGCTTATTAAATTTAGAGCCTTCATGAATAAGGACTTCTAGCTAATGAAATAGGAAGTGAACAATCAATACCACTCAAGTAAATACAGTATAGGATCCAACCTACCACTATAGAGGCTTTGATGGCAAAAATGCAGACTTTCACAAAGCTTGCAGAATTAGGATGATATCAGGCAGTTTCTGTAAAATAAAGGAATGGCAATCTATGTGACACCATAAGCAACAGAATCTTTCTTGTCAAATATCTAATTAAAGGAGTAACTGAGTCCAAGTCAACTTATCCAAATATGTGAAAGCCACATTTTTATCACAATCATTAAATTCTATAACAAGGGCATGGCTCCGGATCATGGCATGTAATTAACACTTCCATGGAAGGCAATTTGTGGCAGAAGTGTAACCTTATCACTCAATATAGTGCTCAGGAAGGCTAGAAAAGAGAGCTCAAGAAAGGTACCAGAAACAACATTGTTTCAGGAATTCAAGAGCAGCTGAAAAAGACCCATCCTAGCAAAACAGTCAGATTGGTTTTACCCAAGTGTAGAGTCCTGATCAACATGAACTCTTGTGCCAAACGGAATATTTATTTAAAATACCCATGACAAAGCAAGCAAATGAAAATACTCTTATCTTTGCTAGGAAGTTGTGCTTTGGAGTTATGACAGGACAGATGTATAATAGCATTGAATAGGTCAGTATTTTATCTCAGCTTCTTAAGGAGCATTTAAATCCTCAACTTTTATTGTCTGTACATGTCTGTATATGTACTGCATTTGGTTCACATGAGCTTTTAAGGAAAGTCTGATTTTTCATATCTTAACACCAATGAAGAGCATCCTCCAAAATTCCACATAACCTACTGCATGCTGTATGAGTTTGGTTTGGTTTTGTTTTTAAAAGAAATCCTTAATGTGCTTGGGCAACCGTTTCTTTTTTGGAAACACAAAGATTTTGATTTACAGAGCTGATGGTCTGTTCTTAAATAATTTTATTGCAGAGGTTAATTCTTCTTACTATTATGCCTCATTTCTTTTACAAATAATCTAATTTTTGCTTCTAGTCAAGGGGCTTTATTGGGCATCTTTGATGGAATCATAGATCTTTTTCTCCCTCTGCTTTTCCTCCCATGGTAGAAAAAGAGAAAACCAGACTGTGGTTTTACATTGGTCAGCACTGCAACCTCTTCTTCCCACTATTCATTCTGTAGGTTAAGCATTTAGGGTTCCTATTCATGCCTTCTCTATCTAAAAACTTGATAGTTAAGGCACATTCATCATAGATGTGAGTTTAAATCAACTCCAGCAAAAAAGGAAGTCTGAACTTGGGCCTCCTACCTTCCTCAGAAAATTTTCTGTCACAAGATATTGTAGAAAATACACCCACAGCCTCCTCTTCTCTCTGTGCTTTTTAGGAAAGTAGCAACTGAAACTCCACTGCCTTACAGCTTAGTTCTGTCAGTTTGTCTGAGAATACCATCTAGGCTGAGGTTTCTCAGGGGACTAAAGTGACACACTGAAATTCAACATCCTCTCTGGCCCTAGTCATGAGATAGTGAACAAGCCACTTGAAACCAGGACAAATTTGAAAAATTCATAAAGATGCAGTTCTGGTCATATGAGAAGCATAAAGACAGTGAAGACTTCCTGTGAACTATGGGCAGTCTTTACATGGTAGTTAAGTGAGATTTTTCAGAATGACAGTTTTACCTTGGTGGGTGTTACCACTTCAGAAGATACAATCCTTTTAAATCAGGTCTTTTGAATGTAGCAGAAAGCATCATAGCTTTCTACTAGAATAAATCAATGACTGAATAGATTAAAGTGCTTTACAAATACATAATGATAAACTGATGAAAGAGTTTTGTCCACTAAATAAGCACAAATACTCTATTTATCCAGAAAGCAAACATATTTAAATACTGTAACATCTAAAAACTACCACTGTCATAACAAATTAAAGCAATTATTTTCCTGCTTTGAATAAAGAGGACAGAGCTACATGGCTGCAGCCACATCATCTAACACAGGAGGACACACCACAACAACCAGAATTATTAGAGGACTCTTCCTCTCTGTAGCTTTATGTTGTCTCCATCCTTCTTTAGTAAATCTCTGCTCAGCAGAGTTGAGGGTCCTTGGACAAAATATATCTGTGATCAGATTTGTATCAAATTAATTCCTTATGACCACTGCAGTTCCAATTAGCACATCCCACTGTAAATTTTTGACACTGCAAGTCCTAGTCACAGCCTAAGGCCTGACCATGTACAGATTTAACAAGGACTGTAATCTGTACACATGAATGCATTTATGCATTAAGCTAACCTAGAGCTAAGTCTTTACAGTCAGATCATTAGCATAGTCACAATCTTCTTCCAGCTGCAGTTACACTGGCTGAAAAATTACTGTTCTCAGCCTCAGAGGCAAGTGGCATCTCTGACCTGCCACTCCCCAGGCCTTTTGTTTGTTTTTAACACACCCCCCCCCCAAAAAAAAACCAACCAACCAAAAAAAAACAAAAACAAACCCCACAACAAAACACACACACAAACCAAACCCGAACAAATGAACAAACAGGACTGATGCAAAAAAATAATAAAAAAATTAATGTTAATATCATCTATATGGACTACAGTGATCACACCAACACCTGAGCTGAAGTACCTGAGGAGGCAGTAACCTCTAGCACTAATATGATGGAGATTTGCAACTTCAGTTAGCAGGGTAGCAGCAGGAAAAAACTCTGTGATGACTTTTGGGCCCCTTTCTCTCTGTAGGTCTAAGGAAGAAACTCCCTGGTCTGAGAAAAAAATTCAGTCTTATTTACTTAGCCAGTTCTTCTTAAGTCCAGTAAGTATCTAAAATTTCATTTTGCCCAACAGAGACAAATGACCTGTGACACACCCCACAATTTAACAGGAATTAGTTTTGAGAGACAATAATCTGAATAATTTTATTTGTAAAAATGCCACAAGATGATTGTGGAAACACAATCATTTCTGGTTGTTACACTACTGAAAACTATTAATAATTTCTGAAATTATGTCCCTATCTCATCCGCATGGGAAGCGAGGAATCATTTAAGAAACATCAAAAATGTAGAACCAGGCCATGCTAAATTATATGGTAATGCAACTGTGGCAGATTGTAAGGCTCAATATGCATTTCTGTGTATACATGTAATACTATAGCCATTATGTCATCAAAGATACAAGCTAATTAAGAGAAGATATCTTGGTAGTGAGCCCAATTACTTTTAGATACAACATAAAGTGATAGTATCTCTTCTTTAAGCAAAGAAATACCCACATTCAAAGAAATTATGCATTTATAGAATGCATTCAAAGAAATTGTGTTGTACTACTTCTTTTGAGACAGAAAACAAAATATCACAAAGATAGTAAGTTTGAGTAGTAGATTAAGAATTAGATGCTATTTTAAGGGTGGAGCAGAAGTAGCCAGTTGTGTTTTGTTGGCATCTATATACCAAGAGAGGAAAGAAGAAAGCTATTAACTCAATTAACAGCAAAGAGCTATTGTGCAGCCAAGTGAAGGCTAAAGAATCTGAGACAGAAAGGAAGAGAATTAGGCACACAAAGGAATTAATGGAATTAAAAAAAAATTAAACCTTTTCACCTTAAAAATTCTTAATTTGATTTCTCTATTGGGACAGATTATAATCCTGAATATTCTGTATGTAAATAATATTGTTCTAAAAATCTGTAATAAAATTAAAAAAAAAAATTAGACCATTATCAGAATGGTTAATAAAAGGTCTTTTATAGAACTATTGCACTAAACACTTATACTACATTCTTCATTTTCAAAGTGCTCCATTGACATTAACTAATTGAAGAAAGTTCTGATAAAGGGTTTTGATAAAATCCATTACATAAAGCTATTAGGAAAACTTGGTGATTTCTTGATGAAAAGCAAAGTATACTTATGGCTCATCTATTTTATACAAGGCAGAAATACAAAAATTAACAATAAATGGTCAATTCACATACTGTGTAGGTGGTTATAGTAGCATGAAATGGGGAGTAATTATACCAGCCCTGCTTTTAGGAAAGCTTAAACACATCAACAGTTCGATAGGAGGCTACCTCACATTAATGTGGTCTCCTGCAGTGAAAAAAAAATCCAAATAACGATGCAGAGTATACACAGAGATATTTATATCACCTGAGGGAGAGGCTTGCACTTCAAGCTATCAAATAAATAAATATTAAAGACTAAACCAGTGACTATGCTGTTTTGAAGAGATACATATATCTTGGGGATATTCCTTTTGTATATAAGCAAGGAAAAATTGTGGTGCAACACCACATGATTTGTTTATTTGATATCCTGAAATGGAGGCTCTTTATTTTGTTGGAGATGCATTAAATCCTTAATGTATTGCAGTAAACCACAACATTTTTATTATAGAACTAACATATTTCCCCTTTTTTGCTAGGTATGCACCATTTGGCACCCTGCACACAGGGTGTGGAACTCCATCTAGTAAAACCTAAGACAGGCCAGGTCAGGCACACCTAAATCCAGCCCCTACATTAGCCAGAAGCTGTATGCTTCAAGAGGGACTGCTCTAAGACACAGTACATGCCACATCAACCATCATACCCCCCTCCCAGCTGTTTAACCCTGTGATAAACCTTCAGCTTCAGAACCCCAAATAAAAGGATTTGTGATTTCTTACCTGCTCCCCATTGTCTGGTGGTCTTTTCTCTAGGAAATTGTCCCCACTTTCATGCTATTTGCCTGTAATTCTATGAGCAAAGGCATCAGTAATAACTAGTAAATCTCTTGTTCATTCATCCTGAATTACACAGAGTGGATACCATGAGTAAAGGAAGCTAGGAATAATTTAGCACCTATTTATCATGGAAATAAGAGTCCTTTATAATCAGACCTTCAAAGATGAGAAGGATAATGATCTCAAAATAGGGCTTCAAAACATATCATTACTATGCATCTGGCTTCAGATAGATCCATCATTAAAATATGTATTACAGTATCTGTGCTAAAAATCTCATAGCATTGATCCAAGAGACTTATCAATCATCATGATCACAAAGGGCTACTCAAGGATAGCTGAAGAAGATCAAGCGTTGCCACCAAGGTGATAAATTCATCAGCGAATGAGAATTTGAAGTGACACAGAAGAAGTTTCAGACTGGAAGGTTGAGAATAGAGTTGCTTTTTCTGAGACAGAACTAGAAAAATAGTACAGATGGATTTGGCTGTTCTTGAAGACATATTGATAAAAAGAGAGAATGTGGAAGTAGCAGATGTCTTGTGTCAGTTCAGACGGAGTAATGCTCACGTTAGCTGGTCTTAAAACGAGGGTTCACAACTCAGCAGAGGGGTTGGGACAGGGTTTTCTTCACAACAAAGTTGTAAATGTCAAAACATCAAAGTTGTATAATATAGGTCATTAAATGTAAAGGTTTCCTTTTACTGATTTTAGGATGCCCCGATGAAGTTTAAAAGAGTGTAAATATGTAGAAAGGTAAAAGCAAACGCAAGATTGCATTGAGATAAGTTCATATTTAGTGGTCTGCAGAATAATGAATCATCAATTAGATTTGTCTTGTGGAAGATTAAGCTTCAGAAATAACAATACAATCAGGAAGATGCCAATATCTTGTTAATCTGATGCACATGCATTCATCTTCTGCTGCTTCTTTGGAAAAAGAATAATGAGATTTTTCAACACAATGACACGCATAAATGATGGAAGTTTAGCTTTCCATGCTGTCTACAGTTTTGTGTCTCTGCTGTTTTTTCTGTTGCATCATGCCACAGAAGGTTTGATCACACCATTTGATAGCATGAAATAATAGAAACACATGAAACACAAAACTGAAAAAGATCTCAGAAGTTCATCCAATTGAATCCATGCACAAAAGAACTTTCCTTTAAGATCTTCAGTGATGGAGACTCCTCGGGCCTTCCAGGGAGCCAGATTCAACATTGTTTCACTGGCAAAATTCCAGAAACTTCTTCCAAATATTTTTGCTTGCTGCTGTTTGAACTTCTAGTTCTGGCCATAGTGAATAGATTATTACCTTTCTCTTTGAACCAGCCTTCTATGACTTTGAAAACTATTATCTCTTGTTCTCTAGCTGTAAACAAATAGAACTTCTTCAATCTTTCCCCAACTGTCTATCTAGTGGTAGCCTACTAAGAACACACTATCATGTCTTTTCCACTTTTAAAGATGTCTCTGTCATCCCTTGTATTACACCAACAGATAAAGACTGCCAGGTAATAAGTCATCCAGATCACCTCAAGCCTTCGAAAAGGGGGTCCTCATGTGCCAGAAGCTATGCTGGTTAGAAATTCAGTTCTTGTAATTCCCCAAGGCTGCTTTTAGATGGCAGGAGTGGACCAAATAAAAGGTCAACAGACCACCTGAAAATCTGTAATGGCATTAGGTAACCTAAAAATCACAGTGAATTTAGAAACCTTAGGAACAAGAGACTATTTCTTTCAACTTTTATGAGGAAAAAAGTTTCTCACAGGTACACCTAAAGTACTGAAGTTTTCAATTTCTTCCAGGACATTGGAAGCAGGTTAATATGAATCAATTTCCAGTTCCTCTAGACTGATTCTTCCACTTCTAGGTTGCCATTCATTATGTCTCTGAAAATAAGTCACTGGGATTTTTGCAGCTTTGCTATTGATTCTGTTCTGGCCTGTTAAACAGTGGCCTATAGGATCTATTTACTGTGCTCAACTTCAGCCCTTGTTAATTTAGATTTAAATTAAACCTCTATTAAAATACTATTGCATAATAATTAGGTGCCAGAGGTAGGTTATTTTACATGGGGGTTTATCTTTCTAGTCTCTTCTGTTAAATTGATGTTTCTGACATTTGTGAGAAAGAGTTTATTGTACTTTCTTCCATGATGTGTAGTTTTAAGATGCTGTTGCAAAAGTACCCCAAATGGCCATTATGATCATCAGCTACTTGCCAGTGTCACCTACATTTCTGTATTACATGGCATTACTGTAGTCCATAAACAGCACAGTCATGCTATTATTTAGAAAGTCTGTGTTCTGTCTTGAAGCTCATACCTTAAAGAATGATTTTTTTTTTTTTTTTTTTTATGCAATATCTTTTTAGGTTTTTTGTTAGGATGTGGTTGTCCTTTATTTTTATAGGAAGCCTGTAGCAATTTTTTCTAAGAATACTTGCTGGTATGGAAAAAGTTAAGCAACACCACCAGCTCTGAGACAGGGAAAAAACACTGTAAACCAGGCTAAAGTTTTGTTTAGAGGCTAAAGACACAAACAGTGACAGAAAAAGTTGTAGATGATAGTTTAGATGGACAGAGGGCCTTGAAGAGCATTCAGGGGACTGGGAGGAAGTGGGGAAGCCACTGAGTGGAACGAGAGTCTACACCAGAGTAACACATAAACAAGGTTGCTGATCACACATCAAAAAAATACTTAGCAGCAAGGAGGAAAGCAATTCTCTCATCCCATTACCTATATGTATTACAGAGTCCATGTCCCACAGTCTCCATATAGCTTTTCTCTTCTCCTTCCTGCATCAATATCATTGTGATATCCAGCTCTTACATTTACGTACACAGATGTTTACTGATATTCATAATTTGTCTCTAAATTCTCTGCACTCCTTAGAAATAAAGCACTTACAAACCCGAAGCAAACTTACAAAGGCACCGGACCCATGTGTGCCATTTCTATCACTAAAGAGTTATAGTTCAGCTAAAATTGGCCAGGGAATATACTCCTTTAATTTTCAGATGCTTTTACACCTAGCATGTCTCATGCTTATTTTTTTCCTTTCTTCAGGTGGTATAAACTGGAGGTAACACTTAAAATGAAAGGCACTTGGCCAATGTGAAAACATGGCAACTTAGTCTCATGGTATTGGAAGTCACTCTTGGCCCTTGTCTTCTCTCTTGGACATTAAGTAACAGGCAATGAGTTACTTAATCAAGGATATAATTTACGAAGTTGTTAAGATATTTTTTCTTTTATAGTAATCCAGTAAAGTTGTTGAGTTTTTAACTAATACATTCCCTCTTACCCATTGATATACCTCTACACTCAAAATCTTAGTAAGAAAGGAATTTACTCTCTTTAACAGAATCTCTGACATATCTTTGACAGTATCTGAACAGTTATTCTGAACACTTTCCCAGACAGACAGATTTAACCACCCTGAGGGTGTACTCATGCTCTGTACCTGTATATGACATGTAAAACTAAACCCACTTGCCCTGCCAACCAGTAGAGCAAAACTGTGTTACGACCAGCTGAGAGGGCAGGTTTTTACTTTTCATCAAGACATTCAGTACACACATGCTCACCATAGGGACCTAGTACTTGGCACCACAAAAGATATGATTAGCTAACATTGGACTGTGAGTAACTAAATGAGTCGTTTACCTGACTTTTGTAAGAAACTTAAACACAGTATTTCATTAAACACTCAGCTTGAATTTAGTGTAGAAGGTCAGCAGCATCACCCACATATAACCTTGCACAACAGGTGCTTGGTAATCCTTTTAGCATGCAGTTTCATTGCATAAGTCTCTCTGGAAAAAAAAAATCCTCTGCAAGATATTTGTGAAATGTGCACATTTCTCATCAAGAGTGCAATGATTCAGTGTAAAAGCCACTACTGGGGACAGCAGAAACAATAGGTTAAGCAAAATATCATTGATGTGTTTGCAAACAGAAGTAATTTCCGTGCTGAGGGAAAACCCTAACAGGACCTTATCTAAAAAAATAAAACTTGTGAAAGAGACTTGAAAAAGTCTGTGTGTTACTATGTAAGTGTGCCCTGACCTTTTTTATCTTAAGTCTTTCTTCACCTTTATTCATTGCCATTTTTGAGACTGATAGACCTTTCTGCATTTAAGAAAGTTAGTTGGAGCCAACTTTTCTTGCATTGGTACAGAAGCTGAATATTTTCACTAAAAATAGCAAAAATACTGGTCACTCTTAAGGCTACAGGAATAGACTATAACATTTTATACTGTAGCATTTCATTAACCACCTGACCTTTTGCTTCTCTCCAAGAACCAGAATATTCACAATATTCACAAGTGATCTAAATGAGAAATAATAACAGTGTTGTAATACTTTTGATTACATGAGCAATATGAGGAAAGATGTGTAGGTAAACATAGTATCTTATATTAGTCTGTTGCTTTTCCTTCTAACATTAAGAATGACTTAGAGAAATAAATACAATAGCCTATCATTTGATCTAATGAAAGCTCCTACAACTGTAGAGTAGAATGCCTACAGTAGGTACACTAGACTATCTGTAAAAAAAATTCTAAAATAATTATCAATAAATGCAACAGCAAACCTCAGTGCACTCATCTTCTGGTTACCCAGCCTGAAGACTAAGAATGTAATGGGACATGAGTTCTCCATAGAGGAAATGCGTGTGGCTTTTATAGAACACAGCAAGCAAAAGCAAGGTAAACGTTACTAAGAACATCTTGCCTATAATCTCAGTATTTAAATCTGTCAGTTGTTGTGTCTCAGATTGCCTCAACATCACCATTGTACTTGTGAACTGCCAGAGGTTTTCAATCAAAGGTAAAATTCATATTATTTTTCAAAATATAGAATAAGATGTTAGTTCAGTCAGAACCAGAAGAGATGCCTATGGGCAGGTACTTCAAAGCAGATTTTCAAATACAAATGAGAAAAGTGTCACTAAGTGGGAAGTGATATCCATTAGCTAAGGTTCCTGGACAGTCAGAAATGAGAGATCCATATACTACACCTGTACGAACAGTGCAAACAGCTGCCTGAACAAATGACACATTTTAAAAGTTTGTGACAGGTGAAGGCAGAAGAGACATTGGGGCAGGTGTGGGGTAAGAACACGGTCATCTTAAATTCAATAAAATAAAACCTGCTTTCCTCTGAAAGCATAAAGAGAGAGAACTCTCCATTCTTCTGCACTGGCAGGACTTTTATAGAAATTGTCACTGGCTGAGGAAGCTGCCACCCTGTATGACTGATGAGCAGCCTGAATGCCATGCACATATGCACCAGCCCTGGTCCTCAAGTAGAGGAAACATCTGACAGTAGTTTAATAATATCTGAAAGAATTCAGCACCAGGAGTTTAATACAAATGTCACAATGACAAAGAATTGCCAAGTCACAGCACAGCACTGAATTCTCAGCATCTGGTTTATGTTCCTAAATTAGGATACTCACCCTGGCTTTGGTTCTCTATGGAGGCAACAGGGATTATTCCAAGCCCACCATCAGGTTCTGCTTCTTGACTGTTAAAAGGAACCAGTTGATGATGTTGGTTAATGTGGTAAGTGCCATCTTTATATCCATACCTTAAATAAACCTATATAAACTCTGGAATTATTCAAATGCCATTTTAAGGTACATGTAGTATGAATTATTCGATCCAGTACAGAAGAGGGAAGCCTTTAAGCACACGTTTAGCATCAAGCAGATACTTAAAAACTTCTATGTATCAAGACCTCATAGAAGACTTACAAGTTTTGGATTGTTTGTTTCTCTGAAATCTGATTACTAGGATTTTTTTTTTAAATCATGCTTGTTTTATGAGTACATACACCAGTTATGACATCAGTTTGTCCTTCAGATGAAACAAAAGCTCCAAAATGCTCATTATTATTTCTAAAACAATGTTGTTGAAGATTTTAACTTTCTACGGTATTTTGCTATCATTTCAAAAGTTTGCTTGACTGAAATTAGCCTTGTGCCTTCTACTTAACTGAATACATAGCTTTAAAAAATAATCTCTTTTACAGTATAGTGTTGTTATGCTACAAAGAAAAAATACTCATCTGACTAAACTGATAATTTTTGGGGTAATTTTATACAGCACATAATTTTTTTCTTTGCAATTACAAATTATAATTACATTTGAAGTTACGAAAAAAATCTATGTTATAAATCAACAACAAATAATTCTGCAGTCCTCCAGCTATCACATCAGTAAACTAGTTTCATCATAGCACCATCAACTGCAAAACCCTTAATAAGTTCAAGACAGACAATAGAGTATATTTAACAATGGCAAAAATAAGATTATATAGCTGCCATTTTTAATGCAGAGGACAATTTTTTTTTTCCAGTATGATGTATAAGTCAGTTTTATTTTATGGTTTCCAAGTTCTCTATGCACAACAAGTGCAAGAGAACTAAATATTATTAAATTAGCTTTAACAATGTGAGCAGAATACAGGAAAAGGCTATTATCTATTTATTAATCTTGAGTTACATAGTCATAAGATAATAGAAACAGAGTTGATGTTTTGAATCAGATAATGCTATGATGGGACGCTTGCCTCTGAATATATGTATGTATTAATGCATTAAAAGTTACCCATCTGCAGTATGCATACTGCAATACTTTTTATGGTAAGAATAATGCACCTATTAGTATTTGATGGTACAATACCAGCTGCAACAGAAAACTTAAATGTTCTTGAAAAAATACACACAAGCACAGCACTAGAGAAGATTTAGTACTTAACAGATGGCTACTTCTGCACTGATACTTTAACAGATGGTTGACATGAAGGTCTGGAGAAAAACTTTACTAGAGTTTGGAAGTTATATTCCTACCAAACAAGACATCTCCTTTATTCCCATGAAGCTAATATATGGCATTATGTTATTGCAAGGAAAATACTATGAGGTTTTATCTATTACTGGCAACAAAATTTATCACTCTCTAAATCCCAGTGACATAAATAAATAAATCCAAACAACAAACCCCCATAGTTTTGTTACCACTTACTGACGTCTGGTTTGTTTCTCACACAGTGAAAGCAAGTGTGCCCATGCATCAGCTTGAGAGCAAACTTTTTCTCCTAACATTTGGAAATCTTCATGGCTACCAAGTGCACATGGTACTCTGACTATATATCAACTCAAAACAAATGCCACGATGATTTGCCTAACTCCATTGTTAAAGCTCTTCCACAATAGGGAAGCACAGAATAATCCCTGAGATCCCTGAAGATTTCATGGCATGAGAACATTAGATCTTTTGTCAGTTTTGACATCCTCGTGCAGACAAAAATCAGTTCAAAAAGCAAAGTTAACCACAGAATGTAAACACCAAGCCACAAAAATTAAACTTTACATTTTTACATGTTATGGTTGTAAATAATTTTCTATTAATTTAAAAGAAGGGGGGAAAAACCAACAAGCAAAACAAACAAACAAACAGGAAAAATTCACTCAGTAATATTTAATAGAAAAATTCCTGTTGAATCTTGCTCTATACTTGCAGAAGTCACCACGTTGTTAACAGAGAAGTGAGCTGGCTCCAGAACAGCTAATGTGACACTTCTTGCCAGGGAGAGAAATCTGTAAAGCAAATGGAAGACTTTTATCAGAAATAACAAGTGCCTATCAGGAAGAATGAGCCTTAGTCTATTTATGTCATAGATGGTACAATTAAACTTCAGTTATATATTAATTTGAGATACTCAGTTTTTAAGCATTAACTCAAAGACAGTTACTTGTCAAATTTGTTTCTCAGTTATGTCTATGAACAAAGCAATGCTACCTTTCATTACAAGAATATTATTATTTTTTATTCCTGACCATCAGACCTTGCACATTCTCTTCTTTCTGCCTCATTTCTATATGTCATAAACTTTAAGCAGTTTCCAGACACTTTACCTCATTCTTTAGGGAAATGGAAAATTTATCAGTGCAAGAGGGCTCTGAGCAACCTGATCTAGTGGACTATGTCTCTGCTTATGGCACAGGGGGTGGACTAGATGACCTTTAAAGGTCCCTTCAAATGCAAACCATCCTATGATTTACAGTACAAAGATCTAGGTGAACTCACAAAGTCAGTTCAACACTAGATGAAATTAACTCATCTGGAATAATGGGGAGGGACATTTCTTCAGGGAGTGTAGTGACAGGATGAGGGGTAATGGTTTTAAACTTAAAGAGGGTAGATTTAGGCTACCTATAAGGAAGAAATTCTTCACTATTAGGTTGGTGAGACACTGGAACAGGTTGTCCAGAGAGCTTGTAGACATTATCCCTGGAAGTGTTCAATGGATGGGGCTTTGAGCAACATGATCTAGTGGAAGATGTCCCTACCCTTGGCTGGGGATGTTGGAACTAAATGATCTTTAAAGTCCCTTCCAGCCCAAAGCATTCTAGAATTTTATAATTAATTTTAATAAGCTTTCTCCCAAGATTCAATACAGACAGATACAGGCTATGATGGTGACAAACATAATAATGTTATTGACTATTTTAATTTACAGAAGACTTTAAACAAGAGGACTATAAACAATTATTGACCTTTACCACACAGAAGTTAATTATAATTAATAACGATTACAGGAAAAATTATATTAGATGCTTGATAGTTCTATTTTCACATGTTGCCTTGTGAAATCAGTCATTCTGCACAGTAACTAACAGTTTTAGTCTTTTCAGAAATTAAAATCTTTTGTCATATTAAATAATATATTTAGCCTCCATACATTTTGATTATTTCATGAAAATGAAAGGTCTATTTTTCTTATAAAATCATGCAGTAGCTGTTCTTGTACAGCAATAAATACCATTTAATCATGAAAATATTTCACAAAGGTCTGGAATAGATCTTCCTTGACTTTGTGTGTCCAAACTAGTCATTAGTACTGTCCCATTTTAAAATAAATATTTTAGGATGAGATGAATTGACCTATGAGGGTACCAATCATTTTCATTATAGAGGAATCATAGATTCTCACTTAGATATGACAAGAGTGAAAGGGTGTCAAGGTTTAGGGTCAGGGCAGCCTGATGGACCTATAACAGATGATCTCTGTTAAGCCCCCTCTCTCCCCAGAGGAAGAGAAAGGAAATAAGAGAGAGAGACTTAGCAATTAGAAAGGAAACTAGAACAGCTGTAGTGAAAATAATAATAAAACAAATTGAATATATACAAATCTATACAAACCCAGTATCAAACCCAAGCCCCCCTGATGGTAATTATGTCACTGACACCACTGATGCTGTGGAGCAGGCACTGGGAACCTCCCAGGATGGATGCAGCAGATGGAAACAGAATTCAGGAGCTGAATTCTGGAACTGGATTCAGGAACACAAGAATCAGTGTCAAAGGCAGAACTGAGAGAGTCCTCCTTGTATGTCAGCCACTGAAGAAGAGAGCTTGACCCTCATAATCCTTTAGCTTTATACCAAACATGACATAAATGGGCTGGAATACCTCGCTGGTCAGTTTGGGGTCTCCTGTCCTGTCCGCTCCTCTGCACAGGTGTGGCTTTTTACTTTCTGCATCCCACAACGTGGTGCACAAGATCCAGCAGTGGCCTTGGTCTGCACACCAATCCTTGGTAGTAACTCTGCCCATGGGGTGTTATCACTGCTGGTAGCAGACACTGTTTACGAAAACCTGTTGCTAACTTCAGAAAGTGCAGATCATGAGAAGAGACTGAGATGAAAAGGAACATCACTGGACAGAGTTGTTTTGTTCTTACTCAAACCAGGACAAAGGGACAGGAGACACACAAAATGTGAACAGAAAGAAGACATCATGTCAGAACACTGTTTTTACAGAGAAATTTGAAAGAACTGCAAGAGCTAA
The DNA here is from genome assembly GCA_013399075.1 of Chloroceryle aenea. Classification (NCBI taxonomy): domain Eukaryota; kingdom Metazoa; phylum Chordata; class Aves; order Coraciiformes; family Cerylidae; genus Chloroceryle; species Chloroceryle aenea. The sequence continues at coordinate 265,594 of VWZY01000319.1, read as the reverse complement.
GAACATTGCATTTCTGCATAAATGGACATCTGCATGCTGGAAAACAAAAACTGAATTCACAGAAGCACTTAACACAAAAACATCCTGCCACAAAACTGTGATCTTTACAAATTTCAAAGTTGTTTACCACCACGTCCAAAAAATGCTAGCATCCAGAGAAATACTAGAATTTTACATTACAATTCCCAGACCTAATTCCCTGGCATTCTTATTTCCAATGAGAGATGATGTATTCCACCATTAATCCAAAGAAATTTGCACATAACTATGCTTGTATTTCTGAATATCAGTACTTCTGCTGACTTAATACTTAAGGTTGTGCTAAAAAGTTTTATAGTGCATCCATTTAAATGAATCTTTATTCCAGCCAGAAGAGCTATTCTTTAATACTGTAACTTTCTGAGTTGTAAAGTCAAAGAATGTTTTTAGCTTGATATATAAATACACTTGAGACAATATATCAACAATTTCCCCTGTGTGATGATCATTCATGCATGTTGAATCATAAATGTTTCACTCAACTTTTAGCAGAGATTCTCCTTCAGCATATGACTCCTATCGTGGTATTTTATCATCTTTGTCAAAAGTAACGGTATTAATTAAAAAGCCACTCTTTGCTGAGGTACTGAGCATCATATACAATGATTAAAAATAATTGCAGTGTAACAAACATAATACAAATAAAATTTACTATTACTTTATTTCATTGAAAAAGGTGATATAGTAGTAGGCTATAATGCATTTTTTTGATCAAAACCAACCAATAATACTTCTCAAAGTTTTTTTTCATGTGATCATGGCAAAGTGGTTCATGGACAATGAATTCAGTTTTAGGCAAGTCTCAAAGCTGCATTTTGCACAGTAAATGAACAAATCCTTCTGTTTGGTCTTTTTTTTGGTCAGGTTTATGAGGACTTGATTTGGGGTTGAACTGTTCTTGATATTGTCTACCACTGTAAACAAATGCATAGCTCTTCAGCTTTCCACCTGTCAGATGTGAGGAAGAGATTTTTCCTAATAAGAGATCACATCTATTATCTGTCACTAGCTGTTTCCTGAAGAAATGCTGATGAAGCAGAGTTTGGTCTTCTGCCTTTGTAGTTTATTTATTTTTTCATAACTTAACAGAGAGCATCTCAGGAGTTGCCCTGACCCTAAACCATGAGTCTCATGTTTTATATGAAGATGTACATGTAGATATTTGATTAGGTATTAAGAAATTAAGCTAAAACTTTTGTAGCATGGGTCTTGGTGTTTGTAGAATGAGCTACACTTCCAGCTGGGTTCTGGAAATAGCTCTTCCCAGTTCTATGGCTCATGTTTCAGTGTCGTTGAAAACCTGCAATTTCTAAGTGGATGGAAAAAAAGGAGTTGCTCCTCAAACACTCTATTTTGCCTATTCCCTTCTCAAGAGAGTGGAATTAAGAAAACTAATGCATCTCTTTGATAAGAGCTTTGCTTTTACTTCATTCTGCTGAGGCATAAAGGATGCTTGTATAACATCCTACAGGAAACAGAGTTAATATTTTGAAACACCATTCATCTACCAAATTTCAGTTGCTCTACAAATGTTTGTTACAAGAAGGATGCCAATGTAACTATCTCATAAAAGTTACCTTAGAGATGACTGTCATAGAACGTAAATGAATCACAAAGAAATTAGCAACCTGAAAGTAACTTTTGCATTTGAAAGGTAAATGGTGAATTACTTAAAACAGTATTGTATCTGACAACTGACTTTCTTCATGCTTTTTCCAAGCAACTTTGTTAAGTTTCTGAAGGTGAAAAAAGTCAAGCAAAGCAAAAGAATAAATTTTTTTGAAAGTGTTTTTCAAACATTGTATTAAAAGGTGTAAAGGCAAGTATGGGAATCACAAACACTCTGTGACAGAACACACATTCTCCCTTCAGTGAAAAAAAGTAGTTGCCACCATTGGCATCCTGAAGCTTGGTCTCATGTTATGCTCAAGGATCATGCTTGTCATCCTTTCATCTCCTCCTGCTTGCCAAAGCAGCACCTCAGTTTTATACCTTCACCTTCCTGTCACCAAATTCCCTGAGTAAAACACCAGTTCCTATCCCTTGCAGCCTTAGCAAGTATCCTCTCTTGCCAGCCCTGGTAGCTGCAAACAGATCGGGTGCAACTGCCTGTACAGCTGAGCTGCACTGAGACAGTTCACTGGACTGGTAATGGTGTGAAGAACACCACCCCGCAGCTGGGAGAAGTTCACATACTAACACAAGTAGTAGTTCATGTAGTTTGCGCAGTTAATGGTAATTATAGCACAGACTGGGAACTTACTCTGTAAAAAATTAAAAATATAAAATATTTCCTCTTGTTCTTAACCTAATTTAGTCAGAGCATGGACATAATACAGATGGATTCAAACATTTCATAGCCTGACAATCAAACTCTTTCAGATAGAACAATGGATAACATTGCCATGGGTGCTCTCTCATATGCATCCTCATCCCTCAACCTTCAGCTTCATTTTGCTCACCTTTAAACATCTAATTGAAAAATGTGAATTATGAGCATTTTGGGGAGGTTTCTGTCTTAACCCACAAAAATACATGTCTATGGATCTTAGAGAGATACATGCAGTAGTCAGAGGCAAAAGGCTTCTCCAAGTATTCTTTCTGAAATTGCAATACTGACAAAAAGATATTAATTTTATTAACTAATCCTTAATTTTTGTTTTCTGTCCTGCTACACATATTTAATAATCTAGTCTGTTTTAAAATGTTATCAGTGTAGGTGAACATGTACTGAATGACCATTCTTACAACTTACAGATTTAACATGATTCTGCCAAAGCGCGTACTGAGCATGGTGGGAAATGGAACCTGATTAGCAGAAATTTGACTCTGTCAGTTAAAGATAAATTATCTAAGGATTGTTCATTAATGACAACAAAGGACAGGTTTTAACTCAGTAGAAGGATTACTATCATAAAGCTATAAATACCTATTCAAAGCTGTGCTTATGCACAATAGGATAGAATGAATTGTAGCAGAGTAAGACTAAAAACATGAACGTGTAGCAAGAGTTTTAATTCCAGTGCTAGAATTCTGGTGGAGTGTGACATTTGTACAAAGAGAGATTTTCATCCAATACTTTGCATAATGTTAACTTGTCTTTTTGTTTAGGTTATGGCAGGCTATGATATAATAAAACTGAATGTATCTAGTTTAAAATGTAAATAGTGTCTTTCTGCGACAGAGAAAATTGTTCACAATTTTGACCTATTCTGCTATCAAAGGATATTGATATTACTAAAATAAAAGAATTTTTGTATGGAATGTTCAACTGGCTGTGCATATTGCCAGTGGTTATCACTGTAACACATAGTCCAACAACAACTTATGTTTTAAACCCACATTCTGATTATATTTAACTTAAAAAATTCAATTCTAAAAAGTTTAGGATACTTATATTCAGCAGAAATTGTCCTTAAAAATGTTCATACCACTGTATGATTACTAACTGCTAAAGAAACAGTTTCTAAGCATGAGCACAAGTGCTAAATAGTCTAAATAAAGTAGTTACAAAAAAAACCCAAAAGAACAAAGCAACAAACAAAACAAAACAATAAAACAACAAACCCAGACTTGTGTAAAGGAAAAAGAAATCCTTTAAACCGATTGTAACAGACAGAAGAGTTGTTCTGCTTGGTGCTTCAGGACTCATCTAGCTTGGTGGCACTGGCAGAGCTGCTACAGTTCCATAGCTCTGGAACAAGCACTAACACGCAACCTAAAACCCTCAGCACTGTCTGGAAGTCAAATCAATCTGTCCAAGACATGCAGTAATTTGCAGTATGTAAGACAGTGAGTAGTATAAGATCCCAAGAAAACATTGAGACAGTCAGCTCTGAAAAAAGTCAGTTCAATTTCTTTCTCCACTTCACTATTTTTCCTGTATCTTCCCATTCTCCATGTGAATCCACATGACATGCATGTATTCATAGGGGGGGTGTCCATATAAAATACTTCAGTCAGTCTCATGAGAAAAAAATCTACCTCAACACATTTCAAGGCCAAACTCCTTAATACACAGCATGTAATGCTACACATTCAGATACCACTTGGCACTCACCAAAATATAGAACAAGTCTTATGAGGAGCAGGGGAACTGAGGGAATAGGGGAACTGAGAGAACAGGATTTGTTTAGTCTGGAGAAAAAGAGGCTCGGGAAAGACATTGCTCTCTACAACTACCTGAAAGGAGGTTGTAGCAAGGTGGGAGTTGGTCTCTTCTCCCATGTCACAAGCAATATGACCAGAAGAAATGGCCTCAAGTTGTGCCAGGGGAGGTTTAGATTGGCTGTTAGGAAAATTGTCTTCACAGAAAGGTTGTGAAGTACTGGAAGAGGCGGCCCAGGGACGTGGTGGAGTCACTATCCCTGAAGGTGTTTAAAAGATGTGTAGATGTGGCACGTAGGGACATAGTTTAGTGATGACCTGGCAGTGCTGGGCTAATGGTTGAACTCCATCTTAAAGGTCTTTTCCAACCTAAACAGTTCTATGTAAATTTCTATAGAAGTTAAAATGCTTATGCTTTCTATATGTGCACAGATTGTATTACATCATTAGAGAAACCTAGCATAAGCACAGCAGTGCTGTATAGCCACACCCCGCATAGAATGTTTACGTAGTGCTTGGTGATCTTATCCATACACATCAGAAAGTATAATGCCAACAGAAGTAACAGTATCTTCATGATCTTTCTAAAAGCTGTACAAGACAGGCCAACAATTCTTGATGCAGAACACCTATATTTTCCTATCCTACCAGTCAGATGGCCACTGATAAAATTAATTTAAAGCTCAAGTGTAACAAAAAAAAAGGGAAAGATTGACTAATTTCTGTTCTAATCATCTGCACAAAGCAATAATAAAGATAGGTCAACACAGGAAGGGAAAAACAGTGTCATTTTTACTTCACAGAGTAGTTTGCTTAACAGTTACTATTTTTTCAATACATGCGGCTGTAGAGATGAATGCAGCTGCTGTGCCATGTTAGCATTACTGACAGTTCACTGCACTTTTCTATCTGTCTTCCACATCTGTGATGTATCTGAGGCTGCCTATTCCAAACAAGATGCAGCAGTGCTCTCTGTCCTTTTGATCTGGAGTATTGTCTGCTCTCACTTAAAACCAGACTCATCCTGAATGACCTGTGTCAAGTGGAGTGGAAGCTGGGGACTCCCCAGACCCCTCAGGGAAGGACCCAGCAGCCAGGAATCTTCTCACCACCCCAGTAAAGTGCAAGGTAGTTGGAGGACACTGTTGCCAGCTCCAGACACAGCCATTTGACACCACCCTGAGGACAGTAGGGCAGGGCTGTGGGCTGCTGGAGACCAGCCATGGTGTATCATCACTGGGCAGGGACTGATGGCCATGAGGGGGCTGAAATAGGGCAATAAGCATGACTGGGGGAAGCCCTGAGAAGATGACCAGGGCCCATAAACATTTGCAGTACCCTTAGGGCCTTGACAACCCATATCTCAATGCTGGACACTATTTGCTGTAGGAAATTGCAGACAAACTGAAATATCCAGCCCATTATAGCAGCTCGATCTTTTTTCTTTGTAGGTGGCATAGACAGAAATTACAACAGCTGTATTCAAATATAGTTTAAATGAGGGATGCTCCACTGGAAACAAACGTCTGTCACAATAGGTTCCAATCTACCCTTGAAATCTTACAGTACCAACATATTCCTACTGCTAAGGAATTTTTTAGATGTAAAGTGGTTATTTTCCTTAATACTCAAAACATCCTTTTTCAGGAAAATTCCAGACTCCATGAAAAATTCCTCAGGACTGACCCATTCAAGTCAGTTTTCCAAGAGAAGAAGCTCAAAAAGCAAGTAGTACAACCATTTTCCACATAATTCTCTCTATCATGAGGAGAAGGAAGAATTCCTCCTTTTTCAATTCACAGAATCATAATCTCAACATTTTTTCCCACTTAGATGCAGGAGGACATGTAGTGAAAAGACAGGATTATAGAGAAATACAATCACATTAACAATTTCACTCTTTTCTTTTTGAGCATACAACCCTAGGATTTAATATTTCTTGACTATAAATAGGGTTCATTTTCAGCTGAAGTTTTCTGCTTTCTTTTTCCCCAGTGCTTTGTCACTCCAGTTTTCATGTAATTTAAATGAGAAGTGTAAGGATTGATTTCTTCATTAGCTTATGCAGAAGTTGTATTCATCACTCTACTTTGCTCATCACCAATTTAGGGAGGGAACATAAACAAATGTGTACCTCTCACTGAAAATGAGTCATATCTATTTGCAGTTGAGCTGGCTATTCTCATTTACAGTTATAGCCATTGCTATTTGTGTATTTGTTTAACAGGAATTGCCTGCCTTTCCTGTACAATAGAATGATAAAGTTGTGGGGGCCAGTATTATATTCCTACAATACCTTTGGACATGGTTATTAAAATCATGTGTGGACTTAAGCTCCCCCATAAAAGGCCATTTATTCCCTAATGACATCTCAAAAGTTATGGGTAGTTTTAGTCCTAATTTGGGTACCTCCACGGGTCCTTTGAAGAAGGATACTATGTCTCTACTATTAAGATTTCCAGACCTCCTCAAATATAAACTAACTAGACCAAATTACTAAAAGTGTTTGTTGGTTTTGGATTTTTTTAAATGTAAATACATTTTCATCTGCTGGTTTATGCTAGTTCTTCTGTATCACTTAAGGACTGCATTTTTTTCTCATCAATGCCTGACCATAATTAAGTTGGCATGTAGTAAGCCTGGACTGATTTGAAGGAAAAAAATGTTTCTCCAGACAGTAGCTCTCTATAATGACAAGTGATAAAATTTTCCATCAGATTTCTGTGGTTTTTTTTTAATATGAAGTATTTCCTTGTTATGAAGAAAATGAGATAAAAATTCCTGTCCATCCATGCTGTCCTTTGCATTTCTGATGCAGACTTAAGTGAAAACACAGATCTACTGCCTAAAGTAATCACTTTGAAACACACATGCTCATAAATCATTCTAAGAATGATTTTTCTTTCACTAAGGGATTACACAAATAGCAAAACTGTAGTTTTGTGACAGCAGTTCCTGAAAAATATTAACATATGTCAATTGAGTACAGTCTCAAATGCACAGTACCAGGCATCCATTTATTTCAGCAATGTCAATGACCACAAAAATTGCATTAATTTATGTTATTTTAAAATAAGAGTTTTCTGAGACTGTGTAGAATAACCATCATAGAACTACATTCATTTGACCAAAAGGAGTAAGAAAACACAGGTAGTAATTGAGTGAACTGCCTGTAAAGACCTCCTCTGGGAATTTGTATATCTAGCCATGTGAAAAGTCCTGACATGGAGACATCACATGTATCTACTGTTCAATTTACAGCTGATAGAAAAATGAAAATGATTAGGGGAGACAGGGAGCCCAACAGCCCTGCATGGTGTTAGTTTTGAAGGAAGGAGTAAGGCATGAATATCACAAAATGTCCCTGTCAAGTTAGAATTGCCTGGATTGGTAAGAAAGGATGGTACAAGGCAAGCTCATCCCTCTTTCTCACTAAACCACTTCATCTCCACCACTCCTATCCCCAACTACATTATTCTTAAAGCTACTGACTGTTCACTCCAAAATGCCCATCATTCAGCTATAAGGATGATTTCAGGAGCTGTTAAATATAAATAGACACAGCAAGAATTGAAGAACATCTGGAGCCTTTTGCTTTTGCTGTAGCAAACTCCTCTTCAAACATACTTTAACATACTACTCTTCCCTTCCAAGATAGGTCAACTTTACTTTCAAAACAGATCTCAAAAAACTTCAGAATCAAGACAAAATTGTCTAAAATACACTCGGGTTTCTGGAGGCAGAAAAACATGCTAAAGAAAGCATATATACAGATAAGATTTTTTTTTCAATGAATTAAAATCAACATTCAAATAATAAAACATCACTTTTTGTCTGGTAGAGCCACATTTATTGAATAATACAGGGCATTAGATCTGTTTAACAGACACAAACCTGCAAGGAACAACTAAGAGATGACTGATTTTGACTGACCGATCAGGGTCATCTAATTCAATGGTCAGGTGAGCATTTTATTCAATATGAGTTATACAAGGTCAAGAACAATCCAGTGGCATAATGAGAAACTGAACAGAGAGCTGGTATGTCTGAGACATTGTTTTGTCAATCAACTGCACAATAAATTGTTAAACTGCTTATTGTAACCAGAGCTACACCTTCTTAAACAACTTAAGTCTAAAATAATATTCAAGGATCACAAATTTTATTCTCCTTCTAATATTACAGTTTTGAAATAAATTCTTAGAAACAAATTCCTGTTTCTTTCTCTAAGCTCCCTTTGATTTCCTCATGGAATTAATGGAAAACCACACATCCCTACTCTGTTATGAAATTAACATCTTCCAAATGTGTCTCACTTTTAGGAGATGCCATAGCCTCTAGCAATCATTTGAAGGAGAAAGGGAAGGAAACAAAAGAAACTTGTTAATAAAGTTGTGTTTACAAACTACAAAATTTCCTTCTTACCAGCTTTATATAGAACCATAAAATCATTAAGGTTGGGAAAGACCTCTAAGATCAAGTCCAACATTACCATGACAACTAAAGCATGTCCCGAAGTGTGACATCTACCCATTTTTTGAACACCTCCAGGGATGGTGACTCCAACATTTCCCTCGGCAGACTGTTCCAATGCTCACCACTCTTCCAGTATAAAAATTTTTCCTAATATCCAATTGAAACTTCTCACGGTGCAACTTAAACACATTTCCTCTCATATTGTATCTTCTTCTATAGAAGAGTGAGTTTCAGACACAGATAGCGATAACCATTAGCTACAGCCACAGAACAGGATAATGGTCAGGGATGACACTGTTACCCAGGGCTTCTTTTAACAAAACATCACTGAACACACTGAACATGGTCCTTCTCCACACCTGCACTTCTCCTGGTTTGAGTTAGAACAGAACTATTTCTATTCAGTGATTTTGCTTTTCAGTAAGTCTTTTCTAACTAACTTCACTCTCTTAAGTTCACGGAATGTTTTCACAGACTGCTTCTAGCAGTGATAATGCTTGATGGTTAGAGTTACTACAAAGGATTGGTATGTGAAGAAAAACTCCTGCTTATACTTGCTTCTGTATAGACCAAGGTCTCTGCTAAATGTTATCTACTGCATTGGGGGATGCAGAAAGTGAAAAGCCAGACCTGTGGGGAGGAGTGGACAGGACAAATGACCCTAAACTGATCAACAAGGTATTCCATCCCATTTACATCATTTTCACTATAAAGCTGAGGGATCACAAAGGTGAATTTCTCTTCTTCAATGTCTGGCATCCTTGGAGGACTTTGTCCATTCTGCCTTCAATCTCCACTCATGTGTTCCTGAACCCAGTTCCCACCTATGGTTGAGTCCCATCTGTGACCTTCCGAGTACCCATTCCACATCAAGGGTGAGAGTGAAGTAATTGCCATCAGGGGAGTTGGGTTCATTATTGAGTTTGTATATATTTATATTCTATTATTACTATCTTAATTAAATCTGATTTAGTTTTCTTTTCTAATGCCTAAGTCTCTCTCCCTTATTCCCTTCCTTCTCCCCTTTTGGAAAGGAGAGGGGTAAACAGAGAGCATCTGTCATTCATCTAGTGGCTGGCCCAACCTGCAGCAGGTTGGCTGCAGCTATGGTTAACAGTCACTGTCACCAACAGGTAATTTCATTGCATTAGATAAAACATGAAAGGGCCACCATGGAAAGAGAAACTTAATAAAGGAGAAACTTAAAACATAAACCCTAGCACAATAATTTGCAACGAACATCATTATTAGAAGATAAGCAGAGCTCTATTGTGTTGTAAATATAATTAAATGCTTCCAGCTCATGTGAATCACTTGTTAATGGGTCTATTGTACCATTGTAAATTACTGTAAAGTAACATTATCACATGCATCACCCAAACCTTTTTCTAACCATTTATAAAAATTAACTCATTGTGAAAGACTCAGTTTCCTGGTTTTAGAAGCTACAGTCAAATATACAAAAAGTAGAAATTTCAATCACAGATCAGTTCAGTTCAGATGTTTATTGTGTACCTCTGGTCTCTACACCACTGTTGGAACTGAAATTATGTCTCAGAAGATGAACCAGAAATAAAACAATAGAGCAAAATAAACCAACAATGTGTAATAGCCTGAATTATTGAACCAAAAAAGAAGAGTATTATGTAGCTAGTTGTCTGTTTGAAACACTCTTGAAATTCCCAATTCTGCTCAAATATTTGTAAGGAGGTAGAAATATGTGTGTGTTGATGGAGGACAAGGGAATTTGCACAGAAGATAACTTAGTGCTTGTTTTTCATTCTGAATTAGAAAAGGAAGTGAATGAATGTTCAGTGACAAACCCACAAACATTAAAAATGCCCCCACAGCATCAGACAGGTAGCCTGGTCTTCCTAGCTGAGTGACCATGGGAGATGCTATTCATGAAAGGCACATGACCTGACCAACCTCTGAGGTCCTCAAAGTGGATGCTCCCCTCGGATCACCAGCCACTGGAGTAAGGGTCTTGAGCAGTCCATCACTTTCTAGTCCTTTACTTATTTATAGTCCCTGAATTTATCTAAACCCTTTTTCATGCCTTGATACTGTCTTTCTCTACAACTTTCTGTGGCAACAAATTCCAATATGTTTCAAACTGTTCTATTAGTTTTAGCTAGTTCTAGTACAATAATGTTTTGTGAGTAATGATTCTGCATTTACCTCATCCATCAACTTCATGGTTTCACAAAAAGTCCTTTACAAACACTAGCTTTTCAAAAGATATGATTTTGTTTATGTGACAATTAAGCTCAGATTTGAACTAGGTAGTATGATTAACTATTTTGGACAAGACTTGTTAGTAGTGAGTTTATTTATGTTTGCCACTGGAATGGGCTGCCCAGAGAGGTGGGGGAGGCCCCATCCCTGGAGTCATTCAAGGTCAGGTTTGATGGAGCTCTGAGCAACCTGCCCTAGGTAGAGATGTCCCTGCTTGTGTAGGGAGGTTGGAACAGATGACATCTAGAGGTCCCTTCCAGCCTAAAACATTCTATGCTTCAGGAAATGAATTCAGCTTCTTAGGGCTTAAAGTATTTTATCAACCTCAATAAAATACTGTAACATCTGACATGATCTATTTGGTTTACATGGCAAGGTTTTGGTAGCAGGGGGGGTGCAGGAGTGGCTTCTGTAAGATGATGTGAGAAATCCCCATGATGGACAGATCCAGTCATCTGGATCCAAGGACCCTCTGCTGGCCAAAGCTGAGCCCTTCAGTCACATTGATAGCAGCTCTGTGACAAGATGTCAAAAATGCTATACAACAGTATCTGGGAGTGAGAATATGGGGGAGAAACAACTCTGCAAACACCAAGGTCAGTTAAGGAGGGGAAGGAGGTGCTCCAGGCACCAAAGCAGAGATTTTTTGCAGCCCATGGTGAAGACTGTCGTAAGGTAGGCTATTCTTCTGCAGCCCATGAAATACCAAGGTAGAGCAGATATCCACCTGCAGCCTGTGGAGGACCCCACGGCAGAGCAGGTGGACATACCCTGAAGGAAAACATCAACCTTTAAAGAACCCAGGAGCTCTAAAGCTTTAAAGCTCTTGGAAGGAACAGTTGCCTGTGGAAAGGAGCACACACAGGAGCAATTTTTCTGGTAGGGCCTATCACCTCATGGGGAACCCCCACTGGAGGAGTCCATTCCTGAAGGACTACACCTGGTGGAAAGGACCCAGGTCAGAAATGCTTATAAAGGACTGTTTTCTGTGAGTTGGACTCCAAACTGGAACAGGGGAAGAGCATGAGGAGGAAGGAGCAGCAAAGACCAAGTATTATGAACTGAACATAGCTCCCATTCCCTGTGTCCCTTAGGGGGAGGAGATAGAAGAATTGGGAGTGTAGCTGAGCCTGGGAAAGGTGAATGGAAGGTGGACTTTTAGACTTTTTCTTATTATCCTACTCTGACTGGCAGTAACTTGACTTAATTTCCCCAAGCTGAGTCTGTTTTGATCATAATGATAACTGGTAAGAGATCTCTCTGTCCTTGTGTCAACCCATGAGCTTTTCATCATATCCTCTCCCCCTTTTCTGTTGAGGAGGGGGCATGACAGAGCAGCTTGGTGGGCACCTGGCAGCTAGACAAGGTCAACCCACCACATACATGCTGATATCTCTGAAAATAAACTGAATTCTCTCTAGATAGAAACTGCAACTCCCTATACAAATATTCTCCCACGGGAAGCATGTACCTTTGACATTACATTTCCCAGAGCTAAATGTTCAATTATTTCTAAAGATAAATTAGGAACAGCAGTCAGTGTTGTTTCTTGTGAAGTACTAACAATCTAGCAGGATTAAATTAAGACCTTAAAAAGAGAAAGGTATTTTTAACAGGGATTTCTCCAACATATTTTCACAAAAGTATCAACAACCTAGGAAAACTGTTAAGATAAAGGAATTAAAAGGATAACCTTCCCCTATTTTTTTTTGTCCCATGGAATTGATGGTATGGAAAAGCTTTCTATGTCTTGATTTTTCTGCATCAGCTGTCATTAGCTATCTACTTCTGAGTTGGAGTCCAACTCACAGAAAACAGTCCTTTGTGGGCTTTTCTGACCTGGGTCCTTTCGATTGGGAAAAAAAAGGCTAAAGAAAAAGAAAAGATTTTAAAAAGAAGGAAATAAAAAATAATAAAAAAGAGAGAGAAAGCATCAAATAACCTTATAAAATAAAATTTGTATTTTTTAATTCTTGACAAAATGTCATTTTTAGTAAAGGCTGTGTTTGAAAATGATGTAATTACATTCCTCTTCCTATCACCATCCCCAAATGCTAATCGCATTTTCTAAGACTGTAAACTCGAAGGTATGTGTTCTGAACCTAAAGCAAAAGTTCTATATATTACTATATATTTTAAATATAAAATAATATTATTAGTTTTCTGTTATTTTTATATAAATTGAATTTCTTTTCAGCCATGACACATCTTAATTATTCAATATGTTACCATTTCTGATTAGTGGAGTTAGCATACTACTGAGAAGGAATTGCTAAGGGTCTTTATCAAATAAACCTCAAGCAAGTACAAAGTCAATACTACATTAATAGCATCATTTTTCAGCAAGATTAAACTCTACAGCTGTAAACTCAGTCTAGGATATAAAAGCATCATTTTAAGTTTTGGTTATTTAAGAATTTCTTAGTGTGTAATTGTCATAGAAGAGAACACACAATGAAACCTGTATTTTTAATTGCTTACTGTTGCCTGCTGACATTTTATTTAAAGGAAGCTGCTCTGTAGGAAAACACAAAATTATCATCCCAGGAAACTGCAATGACTAGAAACACTCAGATGGAGTAAGAAGAAGGCAAGTGAAATCTACCTTGGATAATGAATGGACTTTAAGGAAAATAACACAATAATTCATTTATATGGAGCAACAGAAAAGAGCAACAAAAGGACTCATACATTTCTTGTAAAGCTTAATTGTATGTATTCTGAGCAGTTTAGACAAGATTTTGTAGCATAAATTTGAAGAGTGACTTGATCAAACCACTTGTTACTTTTCATTTTTAGCAACTGTTTTAGAATCATAGAATAGATTGGGTTGGAAAAGACCTCCAAGATCATGGAGTCCAACCCCTGATCCAACTCCAATTACTATATCATGGCACTAAGGGCCATGTCCAGTCTCTTTTTAAAAACCTCCAGGGATGGTGAATCCACCACCTCTCTGGGCAGGCCGTTCCAATGCCTGATTACCCTCTCTGTAAAGAATTTCTTCCTAACATCTAACCTAAACTTCCCCTGGCAGAGCTTAAGCCCATGTCCCCTTGTCCTGTTGTTGGTTGCCTGGGAGAAGAGACAACCAGGTTTTTAAACTTTGTCAATATGGGTTCTGCTGAGTGCAACAGACTGGAGGAGGGCAAACATCACTCCAATCTTCAAAAGAGGCAAGAAAACCAGAAAAATATTTAAAGAAATAAATAAAGAAATAAAGAACAATTATCAAGTAAATCTACTACACCTTTTAAATGTACATTCCAACTTGATTTTAACAGCTCCACAAAAGGTAGTGCAGATCACCAAGGCAATTTCTGATACAGAAGTTTCTAAAAGCTACAAAGTACATTGTTAAACAAGAGACTAAAAATAACTGTTATGATTTATTAGGTTCTGATCCCTTTGGGGCTGTTAGAATTTGGAACAGAAATAAATGTCCTTTTACAAAATCTCTCCTTTTGTTTTTTTATCTGGCAAACATGACACAAAGTTTATTATGTTCTTAATAACCCATGGAGATTGTTATAAACTAATTTCATAATTTGGAGTAGAGTAAGTCTGTAAACCACACATACAAAAGGAGAGTTTTCTAACNTCTTTATCAAATAAACCTCAAGCAAGTACAAAGTCAATACTACATTAATAGCATCATTTTTCAGCAAGATTAAACTCTACAGCTGTAAACTCAGTCTAGGATATAAAAGCATCATTTTAAGTTTTGGTTATTTAAGAATTTCTTAGTGTGTAATTGTCATAGAAGAGAACACACAATGAAACCTGTATTTTTAATTGCTTACTGTTGCCTGCTGACATTTTATTTAAAGGAAGCTGCTCTGTAGGAAAACACAAAATTATCATCCCAGGAAACTGCAATGACTAGAAACACTCAGATGGAGTAAGAAGAAGGCAAGTGAAATCTACCTTGGATAATGAATGGACTTTAAGGAAAATAACACAATAATTCATTTATATGGAGCAACAGAAAAGAGCAACAAAAGGACTCATACATTTCTTGTAAAGCTTAATTGTATGTATTCTGAGCAGTTTAGACAAGATTTTGTAGCATAAATTTTAAGAGTGACTTGATCAAACCACTTGTTACTTTTCATTTTTAGCAACTGTTTTAGAATCATAGAATAGATTGGGTTGGAAAAGACCTCCAAGATCATGGAGTCCAACCCCTGATCCAACTCCAATTACTATATCATGGCACTAAGGGCCATGTCCAGTCTCTTTTTAAAAACCTCCAGGGATGGTGAATCCACCACCTCTCTGGGCAGGCCGTTCCAATGCCTGATTACCCTCTCTGTAAAGAATTTCTTCCTAACATCTAACCTAAACTTCCCCTGGCAGAGCTTAAGCCCATGTCCCCTTGTCCTGTTGTTGGTTGCCTGGGAGAAGAGACAACCAGGTTTTTAAACTTTGTCAATATGGGTTCTGCTGAGTGCAACAGACTGGAGGAGGGCAAACATCACTCCAATCTTCAAAAGAGGCAAGAAAACCAGAAAAATATTTAAAGAAATAAATAAAGAAATAAAGAACAATTATCAAGTAAATCTACTACACCTTTTAAATGTACATTCCAACTTGATTTTAACAGCTCCACAAAAGGTAGTGCAGATCACCAAGGCAATTTCTGATACAGAAGTTTCTAAAAGCTACAAAGTACATTGTTAAACAAGAGACTAAAAATAACTGTTATGATTTATTAGGTTCTGATCCCTTTGGGGCTGTTAGAATTTGGAACAGAAATAAATGTCCTTTTACAAAATCTCTCCTTTTGTTTTTTTATCTGGCAAACATGACACAAAGTTTATTATGTTCTTAATAACCCATGGAGATTGTTATAAACTAATTTCATAATTTGGAGTAGAGTAAGTCTGTAAACCACACATACAAAAGGAGAGTTTTCTAACAAAAAAAGAGGATTTTTTTTTTTTTATGTAGGCAAAGAAACACATTTGTAATGCAAACCGATAGAGAATAAGTAACTTAGAGCTATGGCAGAATATCAAGAATGACACTCCTTAATGCATCTCACTACACCCAGATGCTGAAGAACACAATGCTTACTATCGTGAACTCATTTCAGGCAATGAAGATTGAAAGCCTGGGCCTGTAATTCTTGAGGCAAAAGTTCTATTTTTTGAAAGACAGCAGAGTCAAACCATATGTTTTGCTGGCATTTTCTTCTGTAGCTATCTTGTATTTTGTTTTGTATACTATGTTAAATCAGATCTTTATGTTCTGAATATAGTTTTCCTGACTGTTATCCAGCTACAGCTGTCTTTCTATGCCTAGCAGGTACTACATGCAGTTGGGATAAGAGAGGGGCATTCTTTGAGAGAAAAAGACTCTTGTTTTTTGGTTCCTTAAAAGGAAGGAAGGGAAAAAAATAATCTATCAAACACATCTGTGTGTTGGAGTGTATGACAGACAGAGAAAATCTTCTGGCTATCAAAAAGCAAAGTAGAAAGGCCTGGTGTTTAAGAGAACTGAGGTGATATTTGCTGCCTGCAGGGTGTAAGGCAAATACCATGGCACAGATGACAGCTTCTGTTTTCACTTACTGCTTGCAGAAGACTGATGGCAAGTGCTTTATGAAAGAAAGAAAAATTGCATTGATCCTAGATATGTGCGCAGTATATCCACACATCTCCTCATAAATGTTTAACTGAGTCTTGACAGAGCAAGACATTTCTCTCTGAAGCACTACAAGTTCAAGCAGATATTCTCTTCTCTCTGCCTTATCCTTGCTCTACATTTATGCTGCTTGCTTGCTTTTGTAAATATAACTATCTGTAGGGCCATGGAGTGAACTGGATCAGCAAATCTATCCAAGTTAAAATAACCACCCTGCAAATAAAATGTGGTTGAGGGTTGGAGGAGAAATTTTCATTTGTGATCCAGTTCAAAGACATTAAGAACGCAGAGAGCTGTTACAGGAATGATAACAAGGATAATACTGTGAAAAACATCACTAATAAAGTGTATGTGCATGATGAGAAGAAGGTCATATCATTATATTCTTCTGTACTGATCAAATTAGAAATGTAATTTTTTTGAGGCAATACTCTAGGGGTAATACTTTAAGTCATGTAGGCATTTATTGTTTTATGTATTTCATGGAATAAGTATTTTCATCATGATGCAGACCTTGCCTCTATTTAAGTGCTAGCCTAAGAAAGGCAGAGACTTTATAAAAATGAGTGTACTGAAGAATCCTCCTCTGCGAAGGTCATCCTATCCTTGTTCTTTTCAGAGAAAATGCTTTCAAAATGATGAGTAAAATGCTACCAGCTAGAAGGAGGAGGAGGAACCTATCAGTGAGTTGATATGCTGCTAGGCTAGTGAAGCCATGCCTTTAGACAGAGATACTTCTCGGACACAGACTCCTGCTCTGCCTAGTTTAGTTAATGGAGGTTGACACTAATGAGAGAATTCTTCCAAAAGAATCCTCAACCTTGCAATATAATTTTCCCCATAGCATAATTTTATATTATGAAGACCAATACCCTTTTTTTCAGAAAACATCCTGAACTTGAGATGTTTGTCAAAACTTTAATTGACATAAGTTTCACTTTCATTCACAAGACGTAAAAATAGCTATCAACTGTTTAATTATTATAAAGGACTTCTCTGTACAAAATCTGGACAGATTTCAGATATAGATACTCTTTAACAGAAGGCACTTGACTCTGAATCTGCCAGCCTGCATGCAGAACTGAACGCTACAAAGCACCTTTAACAGCCGATTGTTCAGAAACCCTCACTAGGCTACATCACTACATTTTAAATATAACTCCCAAGGGCATTGACAGAGAATTCACACCACAGTTTAGCAAGCATATTTCTCCATGTCAGAATAAGCTCACACAGCATGAATATCACAGTGCAGGTTGAATCCCTCAGTGCTCAGCCCTGTTTCTGAGTCACGTGATATGTCCACAAAATACTGGAAATTAATCAACTGCTGTTGCTTACATATTGATAAAGCTTTGTGGACATACTGTGGACAATGCTATCCAGGAGATAGCCTGTTCTCTAAACAAACAGCTGTGAGGCAGTTCAAACTTTTTCAGTTGAACAGCTATGGCACATGGTAAGGAGCTGATGTACCCAGCTTGAGGCATAGGAAGAGCAAACCAGTAACACGTTCAAGAGGTGGCAAAAGAAATGGCTCCTTTCCTCATGGTGAAAGTTAGCCATAAACATGAATTACAAAGAAAATTACAAAAAAGTAAGTCAGACAATCTCAGAGATTTATTCCTCAAACCCTCAATATTCTTTCCCAATTATTATATTTAAAATATTTTGTTGTTGTTCAAATGAATGATAGCCATACTCTTTGAACCTCATCACAACAGGGAATTATTTTTTTTCTTAAGAAGTTACCTACTGTAACTTTGCCACAGACAATACAATCTTGATTGTCAGGGCAATTTTCTGTTAAATCACTTACGGGTCCATCAGAAAGCTGCAAATATAAATCATTGCCAGTAATCAGTTTCCAAAGTTAGAGCAATTATTACACTCCTGCAAATTTCTTAGCTGTAAGTGTGGTGAGAGAGAACCATAAAAAATATTCCCACTATCAAACCATCAACTAAGCACTGCTGAAAGCAAATAGCAATTTAGGCATCACTGTTAAGCTAGAGAAATTGCACCCCACTTGTTGATTTCCAGGTTTCTCCTGATAGCAGAGGCACTTAGTGTTATCTCAATCAAGAGCAACAATAAAGCATGTCAGATGCAAAAAAACCCCATCAAACAGCTGTAGCCAGATGCAGCCACAGCAGCTCAGAACTGAGAGGCAGCAGGACGACAGGGATTTCTTCCATTTCAGACAAATAGCTTATGTGGTTCTTCTGTGCATAGGAGACTCCATCCTTCTGGAGTGGCAGAAAAGTAAATGCTTCAGTGATATAGTTTTGATAAAAGTTCTATGGGTTGCTTGAGAAACAAAGCCACAGTATACTTCCTTCAGCTGCACTGCCTCAAGTGATTGGTCTACTGAACTCTTTGGCAACTGCTACAGCAGAAAAGCTTTAGAGAAGCCATACAGAACAAAGGAAGAAAGGACAGACAGAAGGGAGGAAAGACAGATGGATGGATGACTTGCCATTTGCATTATATAATTATCTAAGTTTTATCTAATACCAATTCATTATGGAACTGTGACTAACAGCCTTGCAAATGGGCAAATGCATTACAAAGACCAATCTGACATGGTCCTGTGAGAACAGAAATGTCTACAAAGGGATGGTATTGACAATCTTACCCCAGTGTAGTCAGCAATGGACCAATAGTGCACCAATAGGACAGGAAAATTGTATCATGTATTTCACACATCCCCTTGTACCCCAGACTGCTCTGGAGAGAGAAAGAATATCTTAAGACAATGATTTCTGGTGTCTTGACAGGTACTGCTGAAGAAGAGCCTGATCTGTCATACAGAAGCACTGTTTAACATGTGGTTTACTGACTTCTCAAGAAGATACAGAATAAAAATATCAGGCCAAAAATAAACAATCAGAGTCAAAATCAACATTTACAGACTGATGCTGTAGAAAGACTCAAGAGAATTCAAATTTAGCAGTAGCATATTTTCTTTTAAGTCTGAGGAAAGAAAAGAGATTATTTAATTATATTTATTGTCATATTTCTTATCATATATATACACACCAGTGGAGTGATACCTATTTACCTAAGTCCACAGAATTGTTATTTGAAAATAAGGAAATAGATGAATCATTTTTACACCTGGTTATTAAAGTTGTCAGGACAGTATATGCAGGAATAAGAGACAAAATCTAAAGATCATGGCAGCTGGAGTCTTGATTTTTTATAAACACATGTTGAAGAAGAGGAAGAATTATCCCTCACATAAATGATAAATGCTTTTCAAACAGTCATGACATCACCTGGTGTGAATTTAGGAGTGGTTCAAAACTGAGATCCAAAAAGCAAAAATTAATACAAATTTTCACTAAAATTTCTAGGGCAATATAACAGATTCTCTTTGCAATTTGTTAAAGCAGCAATTCACCTGCTTAGCAGAGAGCAGAACTACTTGAAAGTTACTTTTCCAGTGAAAACCACAGCTCGACATAACAGATCTGGTTAGACCAGATAGAAATCAAACAGTAATCATAATGTCATTAGTTTTGGTCCCCTCACCACAAGAAAGACACTTAGATGGTGGAGCATGTCCAAAGAAGAACGATTAAGATGGTGAAGGGTCTGGAGAACAAGTCTTCTGAGAAGCACCTGAGGGAACTGGGGTTGTTTAGCCTGGAGAAAAGGATGCCCAGGGGAGACTTTCTTGCTCTCTAAAACCACCTGAAAGGAGGGTGTAGTGAGACTGGTTGGTCAGTCTGTTCTACCACGTAGCAAGCAATAGGACGAGAGGAAATGGCCTCAAGTTGCACCAGAGGAAGTTTAAATTGGATATTAGAAAAAATTACTTCACCAATAGGGTTGTAAAGCACTAGAACAAGCTTCCCAAAGAAGTGGTGGACTCACCATCCCCGGAGGTACTTGAAAGACATGTAGATGTGGTGCTGAGGGACATGGTTTAGTGGTGACCTGGCAGTTCTGGGTTAACAGTTGGACTTCATGATCTTGAAGGTTTATTCCAAACAGATTGATTCTGTCATCTATTCACAGTAATATTTAAAATGTCACCAAAAAATATTGGCATAATATATGACAGTTAGAAGGAATTAGCATTAGCTGAAGCCAAAGAAAAGAGTACATTTACATTTTAAGTAGGCAGAAATGGCTTAACAGCAAACTGTAGATAGTAGTCCATAAAGAAAATAATTTGAACTATTTCACACAGGCCTTTGCAGTAGGGAGAACACCTGGAGAAGCATAGTTTGATTAAGGATAACTAGCAAGGATGCTGGCAAGGAACCATCATGCTTATCTAGCCTGTTGGAGTTCTTTGAAGATATTGCTGCTGTAAGAGATAAAGGGAATTCAGTGGATGTAATACACTCAGATTTTCAAAAGTATTCAACAAGGTTCCAAACTAGAGATTAGTGGTTGACATAAAGAATAAGGGTTAAAATGGGATACAGGATAAAAAGACTGGATCAGGTGCAAAGTATAAAGTATTGCTACAGAAGGAAACTTCCAAATTGGAAAGGGGTTTGAGGTCAATCAGGTTAATAGGCATGTGCAGAAGTCTAGAAATACATTATTTATGTGATAGTGCTTTGTGAACTGAATCGCAAAATATCTACGTCATGTGTGATTGCGTGCAAAGTGAATAATGATAAAATAATACAGAAAGCATCACGAGTGAATCAAACTGAATTCAAAAATCTTAAGTTCAAAAAGTTAAATAATTGAAATGAGACTGCTGAAAAATAGACCACAGGCTATTCAGAAAAAAAAAAAAAGATACTCAGGGGAAAACATCATTGTCAAGAATATATAGCATTAAAAAAACCACAAACAAAGCAACTAATACAATAGTTTTTTTTTTTCAAAAAAGAAATAGCAAATAATTGCATGGAGGTTATTCTATTGCCATATAAGGTAGTAGGCAATAATCACGGTTACTTACAGTTCTTGCAGTTATTATGTATAATCTGCTAAAGCATACAAAGGATAAAAAAGTAATACTAAAACAACAGAAATTTTAGTCAATCAAAAAAGATAAAGGAACTGTTCTTATCACTGTCAAAGAAACACAGAACCTCAAAACAGATTTCATTCTTTTGTGGAGCTGTACCTTTATACTACCAAGAGATTAAAGAGTAAGAAAACAATCCTTTTGAAGAATTAGAATTCTGAAAGTAAGGAAAAAAACCCAAAAAAGAATAAGCTTCTATAAATGCCTATTAATCTACAAATGAATTATCTGGAAAATTTACTGTAACAAAAAGGGTGCAAGATTAAGGCCCCTCTAATGCATTATTAATTATTACTTTTCTGATATGACAGCAAACCGACAGTCAGCAGACACGGTGTCAATTCAAATCAGCAACTAAGTTCAAGTGCCTTTAGATGACCTCAAAAGTAGCCCAAAATCCATTCACTCATGTTTAACAACATTTCTCCCTTCCACATCTGTATGCAAAAAAGCAAGGTAGGTCATTTGATTTGAAACCATTCCAAATAATATTTCTGCTCTCCAGGTCGTTTATCCTTTGTCCTTCCTCCCATATTTGCCAGGAATTTACCTACTGAGCTTTTACAGAAAATTTACCTGGTCTATCTATCCTCCCCTAGAGCCTCCAATCCTAAAACGTGACATTATGCAAATAAATGTCCTTTCTCCAAAGAAGTGCCTAACTCCAGAGCATTCAGTGTTACAGAAAAACTCAAAGAATTTTGTACTATTAGATTTTAAACAAGAGAAACACTATGAAAACTCTTCAGATTCTCCTTTGTAGCCTCATAATTCAATTAACAGTAAATTCCTAACCCATGTCAGATGCCCTCAGCTGCCTTATGTAAATACAATGAATACAGTGGTCCAGGAAGATTGCATGTAAGGCAAGGAATTTTAAATATGTAAATATAGGAAAAATAAACAAAACTTCACTAGCTATTTTTCTTATCATCAGTAGATGCATATTGCACATCATTGACTTCATAGGCTTTAAATTTATTCTGCTCAATCTTTGCTTCTATAATGAATGCAAATGTTGTCTCACAAGCCCAAATACAGAAATAAGTTTTATAATACACTACACAATGCATTCATCTCTATTTGTACAGAGGTGTTTGGTTATAACCAGGTACAAGCATTTTAAATCAGAGCAAACCATTTCAAAAGTCACTCAGAAGAGCAATGACATAAATAACATTGTAGGAATCCTTATTTCTTCTGTATCAACAATTTTTGTGTCCAGTTTATTCAGATAAATCAGTTTTGTACATTTTTAAACTGACTAAAAAGTTCTGATTGGTTATGAAGGTTGAGAAAAGCATCACAATCTTAGACATTTACATTTGCCACTAATACAGATGTTACAACTGGAATTTAGTCCATGATATTCTTGTGGAAAGCAGGATAGAAAGCAAATACATGGTTGACTACCACATGAAGATACTTTTTCTATCCATTGATGACAATATGTTGGGTAAAGAATACTTTTTTGCTCACAAGCATTTTTCAGTTTAACTACTTTTTAGGTGTGATTGTAACATGCCTACCATTTGTCCTGATGCACTGGAACATGGTTTGGTGTGATGGGTTAGACAATAATCTCGGCAGAATTCTGAAATGGTGCAAAAAAATGTAATCAGTACATAGTATTTCAGAAAGCATAACATTTAAAAAATATTTCTGTGTGTTCACAAATAATTCTTTTGCGGCTAAGCTGATACACGGTTTTTTAGCTTTGATTTTCTCCACCAGCTCCTACTTTAGCATGATTTGATTTACCATACGTTATCTTGATTTGATTAGAAAAGAAAATCAATTTCTGAAGGATCAGAATAACACACAAAATAAAAAGACCAGTATTTTAAGGATAAAGGCTATTCTTCTGAGAAATCTCCTCTCTTTAAATGGGTCTAAGCTCTACCGGAGAAAAAGGAAACATTCTTAGATACACAAGAGAATTCTTTGGGCAATGGATTTATCAGCAAGGAGCTAAGGCTCAGAAGTGATAATACAAAACTTTTTTAAAAATACCTTAAAAGAATCCAGTAAATATTCTGCTTAAGATAATGAAGAGGAAATTTGGACAACTGTAACTTTACTAGTTAGCATCCACAAAGCCTGAGAGATACCAGGGGATTGGAGATAATCTCCAAAAAGCTATAGATGGTTCTACTGAATTCCTTTCCTCTTGTCCATAAAGACACAGGTGGAAATAAAACATTTGTTTAGAGAGAATATTATTGCCTTATTTTTAAAGTGTGTGTTCTGCAACTGTGAGCCTTCTAGTCCTTAGTGATCTCTGCCTGAGCATTGGAAATGTTGAGTCTTCTCAAGATGAGACCATCTTAAATCTTTTAAATCTTTGCCTTAAATTATAGGATCTGCTTGATTATACTGGTAATAAAAGTGTTTGACCTGAGATGTACCAAAGGCATGCTTGCAAAGGCTTAATTCATAAGCATCACTCACATCCAAGCAGCTCTTTGTATAAGTGCATTCTTATGTTGCATGTATGACTTCAGGTACAACTCTATTGTATTGCACCATAATATATATAGAATATAATCTAAACCTTTGGTTTTTGTTAGTCTTCAGAAAACAGATATATAAACAGAGAAATATGAGATTAATAAAATAGCATCTTTTTTTGTTGTTGTTTTAGACAGTTAATAACAATTTCCCTTCCAAAGGGAAGCATGCTAAATTTAATTTCTACTAGATGAAAAAATCTCCCAGATTCTTCCATTTATTTTATGTCTTGCTGGTCTCTTAAATTTTGATTTCTTAACTCTTCTAACTGTGGAAACACTGTATTGTGCTACTAGATGCTTCAGGTTTTGCCTTACTGTTTGTAAAATAGAGTAATTCTGGAGAACACAAAGTCAAACAGAGGAGGGGAAGCAAACTAATTAATAAATACTTTGTAGCTACAATAACATCAGAGTTAAAGCTGTCTGAGAAAACTCAACAGAATGATTTCTCATCAGTTAGTTTATGTAACTAAAACTTTGATTTTCAATAATATTTTCACCCAGAAAAAAAAAAAACACAACTGGATAATCTGGCCCATCACTCATTTTGTTAATACAACAGCAGCAGCAGAAGTGACTTTGCCTGACATCAGTACTCTAGTGGGTAGACTCAGCCACTTCAGGCTCAGGATTTCAGTCAGAAACAGAAGGAAATGAGGTTCTGTCACAAGTGAATGCCTTGACTAACCTGGTTTGCCTCTCCCAAAATACTTTGACCTCATACTGGTGTGGAATAGAATTTTTAGGCTTCAATTTTCAGAAGATAGAAAATCTTTTACAATCTTCTCCGCTTGAAATTCCCTTGCAGTGATAAATACCTACCTCTTGAATTTTAAAGCATGGAAACCTAAGACTTTGATAAACATAGGTAACTTTCACATGAAAAGCATTAACAAAATAATCTTCCTATAATAACCTGTTACTGGTCAGTGTCTGAATTATATAGTGGCTGGAATACTTAATATATGATGGACCATATGAAAGCAGAAGTGAATCATTCAGAATTATTTTTTCAGTGTTTTGGGTAAGTCATTCACTTATTTACTTGGAAGTTTCTGTAGCTTTCTGTGACATAATGTTGATCTGAAAGTTATCTTCTATATGCTGCATTTTTATTATATACACTGTAAAAAGGATAAGGACTTCAGGGCTGAGACTGAAGAATGCATTAGATTTACTTCAGAACCACCATGGAATGCTGATGAAAGTCTGCTGAGACCCCCACATTTCTGTTAAGCTTTTCATGTTTGACAAAAGCAAAAAGATAAAGGTCCTGACCAACTTTAATCCTGGTGTTTGTTAAATAGTGAGCAAGATTTACTTCCAACATGTAAATAAAAACATAAGGAAATGTTACATAAGTTTTGTGGCTACTGACTTCATTTTGAAGAGTTTCCAACTAAATAAGGAAGAGAGGTTTTCTGGGGGCAAGTGTAGAGAAATATTTAAATCAGAAAATGGATCTAGAAGAGAAAAGTTTGTAAGAGTTAAATTATAGCAAAAGAAGCAGAACTACCATGGAAAATAGTTCTGTAGTAGTAACTTGTATTTCAGATAGCATTCAAGTCCTCAGATGGAGTTTATGTCCATCAGAGATAAACCAAGTGAAATATGAATTCAAGATAATTGATGAGGAAAGAAAAGCTTTTAAAGTTGATGAACTGATAACAGAAGACACTCAAGTCTTTAGCTGACAACGAGGATCACTGACTTGAAATAACTTCTTATAAAAGCAGATCATCTGGTCACTGGTATAAGATCATTTATGATGAGAAGCCAGAGGTACAATGCTGTCAAATATACAGTACATTTTTTCAGCTGCCTAAAGACAAGCTATTGTATGTCTGTCACTCTGGAAAGTGAAATAAATTGTCCTGTCCTTTTTGTCCATTTTTCTAAAATTCTGAACTGGAAAGTAATGTTCTTTTATCTAAAAAAATACATCACTTCCAATGCCAACACTTTCAGACTAAACAAGTCAGTACAAATCACTCTCAACCATATATTGTTTACGTAATATACAATTGCTAATTCCACCATATTTACACTAAGAATTTTTTTTTCCCCACTTAAAATATTTACTCAATAGTTAGAACTCCATAAGCAGTTAATTTATATCCTATGGTCCCTTGGCTTCAAGATAATATATCAAGAACTGGAAATGTTTGTACATGTTCATCTTGCTAATAATTTTATCACTAAAAATAATGAGCTGATTCAGAAATGATGACCTGGAGGTAATAAATGGATTTCCTCATTTTTCCCTCATGTTGTGTCAAGAATATGCAGTCACTCAGTAGAACTATAAGATTTGGTAAATATTAACAATTTCTATGTCTATTGTAATGAAGGTGACTCTCTGAAAAATTCCTTTCCTCTAGGTAAAGGCATTCAGATATTAGTTACCCCAGAGTCCTGCAGAAGTACATCAAAAAGAGGTACCTCTGCATCCCTCATCATCTCCCTTCCCCAGTTCAGTAAGATTTCCACTGCCACCTGATAGTTTGGTTACTGGATGGTACCACAGGCAAACCAAGAGTCATGAGAACATGGAATATTTTTCCCAGACTTGAAGCAACTCTGGACAACTTGTTTGGATGGTGTATATGAGTTGATAGTACTGCATGCATCTAAATATATTTTGGCAGTACTATTCATTTGAGCTGATATGATTCTGCATGACAGAGCAATCAACCTTTTTAGATATACCAGAATAAGCAAGCTCAATTCTGCCTCAAATCTTTCCAGCCCTGATGGTTTTCGTTTTTTTGTTTGGTTTTTTTTTTACTACCTAGTAGAGGTATATTCAAGGAAACTGTGGTATGTAAAAAAAAAAAAGAAAAGAAAAAAAGATGTGCAAATATTTCCCTGACATTCTGTGGTATCTGGCTGAAAAATACTGCTGTCCCCTACATCTCTTACTTCTATCAATAATGATATGTAGAATGTTTAGTAGCCATCCTCCTGCTCAGATAAAGCCTGCTAGCCTAGTTACTAGGGTGTTAAACTGTTAACGAAGATGAAGAGTAAAGCACTAGATCAAGTTGTGTTTTAAAAAGGTTATCCAAAACCAAAAGCTTATGAAGATACTGAGCTAGGGGGGCTTGAGTAGTAAACATGATCAACAAGCATTGTTTGCTTACATGCCCATACTTTGTGAAATTAATTATGTAATCTGAAGAATAAGATGTAACTTATTTAAAAAGGACTTATTTTAAAAATGGATCCAAGCTGGAGTACAGGAAGTTCCACCTCAACATGAGAAAGAACTTCTTCACTGTAGAAGTTGTAGAGCATTGGAATAGACTCCCCAGAGAGGCTGTGGAGTCTCCTTCTCTGGAGATTTTCAAGACCTGTCGGGATGTTTTTCTGCTCTACTTTTGTCCTGCTCTGGCAGGGGGATTGGACTCAATGATCTTTGGAGGTCCCTTCCAACCCCTAACATTCTGTGATGGAGAAAGCAAAGTGGGAACTGAAATAGCACTCTATCTAAATAGTGTCAGCTCTTACTAAGTTACTGTACTAATTTTGGTTGGGGTAGAGTTGATTTTTTTCATAGCCATTCCTATGGTGCTATGTTTTGGAATTTAATGAAAACAGTGTCAATAACACAGGGTAGTTTAGTTATTGATGAGCAGTGCTTACACAGAATCAAGGCCTTTTCTGCGTCTCACCCCACCAGCAAGTTTGCTGGAGGTGCACTAGGAGTTGAGAGGGGACACACCTGGGACAGTTGACTCCAACTGACCAAAGGGATATTCCATATGATGTCATACTCATCTTATAAAGCTGGGGAAGAAGGAGGAAGGTGGGGGGACACACATTGAGAGTGATGGTGTTTGTCTTTCTAAGTAACCATTAAGCATGATGGAGCCCACCTTTCCTGGAGATGAATGAACATCTGCCTGCTGATGGAAGTGGTGAATGAATTCCTTGTTTTGCTTTGATTGTGCATGCAGCTTTTGCTTTATCCCCTAATCTGTCTTCATCTGAACCCAGAAGTGTTCTCACTTTTACCCCTTTGATTCTCACCTCCATCCCACTAAGATGGAGTGAGCAAGTGGCTGTGTGAGTCTCAGCCGCCTAAGGGCATTAACACACACAAGTTACCCTTATCTGACAAGCAAATGATCCTTGAAAAGATTATGGATCTCTATTCAAATGCATAACTGTGCTTCAGAGAATACTGATGCCAGCTCTTAAAGTCACCTACATAAGAATTAAAAAAAGTGCTATCACACCTTTATTCTCAGTAAAACAAGACAGACATTTCACCCTCCTGATTCAATTGATTTAATAAGAATTTATGTCATATATGTCTGTCTCCTAACCTAGGAACACTTTCATCCATTTAAGAGAAATTCCAAATTAATCTAGTCATAATCACAGAACTAAAAATTTGCTCTTTGTAGCAAGTGCTCTTCTTTTGAATATATTTATGTGCAAGTGCAATAAGACAGAAGAAGGATTTATGTATGTTTGGTGCTTTAAAAAAAGGCATTTTCACAAGTCTGCAAGTAAATGATGAGTTAAATCACCTAATTTTATCAACAGAAAAGTGTGACTTCCAACTAATATTATTACATTACTTATCTCAAATATCTGTAATTAGGAAACACTAATGATTGTATTGGTTTAGTGGATTACAAAAAAATATTAAAATAGTTAAAAGTGGCATAAAGCAAATGGAGACTGGAATTCTGTATCGCTGACTACAAATTAAAACCTAGGAAAACAAAAGGACAGAAGATAAAAATCACAAAACTAACTTTGGAAGACATACAAAAATAAACTCTAAGAATGGTAAATTATAAAACTCAACAGCAACACAGCAAAGAAAAGTGAAATAAACATAGCTCATCAGTATCTGGGAAAAAAGTGGTGATAAATGCATTACATAGGATAAGAAGTAACTTCCCCTTCATAAATAATTTCAGAAGACACTGAATATCCTTAATTTTGTAGTTTAAAAACTGTGGTTCAGATATTTCCTACATGAGAATTTTAAGACAGATTATCAAGGATTTTTCTGGATCATTAATACAGATTTTCAACATGCCTTAGACCCTTATGAGATACTAACTTAGCATGGGACTAAGCATTTAAATTAAAAAATAATTCTAAAATAATAACACCATAAAAACTGGTTGAACCCAGTGTTCAGAGCATTATAAACTTTCAAGTGTTACTTTTAATCAGACTGAACTTCTGTATTAACTTAAGCAAAAAAACACTGGAAAAATCTTAGAGCTACTCTCTATCTCCATCCCTGTGGCTCTTTAACTTACGTATGGTTTAAAGTCATGTGAGAAAATTAAAATCTGATAGAAAGTTCAAAATCTAAAAGTGTAAAATCCAAAGCCTTGCATCTAGAATTAAAAAAAAATAATAATTTTAAAGAACTATGAAGATTATGGGTTGGGTTGTGTTTTATGATCTATGAGCAAAAGTGATAGAAAATTATTTTCTCCCCACTTTTTTGCCAGACTTTTAAAACTGATTTTGACTCTATTTCACTGTTATCATCTGTGCTCACTGCTATTCTACATCCAAATCCATTGAGCACTCTGAAGGTTCAACATCTTCCACTAACTGCTCAGTCTCTTAGATTTGCTGTGGTAGCAGGAAGAGTTTATGCTTGTGGTACAACCAACATGGTCTGTGAATGAAAGTTGTCTACATCTTCTGTAGTGATGTCAGATGAGTATCATATTCTGATCTCCAAACTACGGATGTATTTATAGGTGGAGTAGAGAAGGAACAGCTTTCCCACAGAATGGAAGTCTAAAACATACTGTTTTGCAGAAGAGTGTAGAAAGACCTTTTGCTTTAAAAACAAAACCTCACTTATGCCAGGATCATTAATAACTGAATCATTAGAACAGCTCTGAAGAATGTAAGTAATGACAAATGGTCCAGTTCTGTAAAATAGAGGGAAGGATTTAAACCTGAGTCTAAAGAGTGACCATCTTAACCACTTAATCCTCCATCTCAGATGCTTTTGTGGCCATCAGCTCTAGCAATATGCAAACCCCACTGTGCTGGTACCACAATATTTCTGAAGATATTTATTCAAAACACTACCATACTGCAACAGGTTTCCTTGCAGAACTAGCCTGATTCATGATACTGTACTTAATCATTTTTGGTAATGGCCACCTAAAGCATCTAAGACAGACCACTAAGTGAAGTACTCCAAGTATTTTTGATAATTCTTTATTAGCATCTTCTAAAATGCCTTAGCTCATTCCACTCTCTGAAGTAAAGTGCACGTGGCTGCAGGTGTAAAACATCACTATCATTTTTGTCAAAATCAAGTGGCCATGGTTTAGGGTCAGGGCAGCCTGCTAGACCTGTAACAGGCGCTCTCCGTTAACCCCTCTCCCTCCTCAAAGGGAAAGAGAAAGATTAAGGGAGAGAGACATTGATTAGAAAAGGAAACTAGAAGAGCTTTAATGAAAATAATAATAATATAAATGGAATATATACAGGTATATACAAAACCAGCATGGAACCCCACCGCCACCAATGGCATCACCATCACCAGGAAGGTTCCTCACCGGACTCAGCGGCAGATGGAAACCATATTCAGGGGCTGGATTCTGGTGCTGGATTCAGGAACACACAGATCAGGATCAAAGGCAGAACAGACAGTCACCCTCAGATGCTGGCCATTGAAGAAGCAAAGAAGAAGCCGTAAGAGCTGGGTCAAGCTGAGCTGAAAGCTTGACCTTTGTGATCCCTCTTTACACTGAATATGGTGGGCTGAAAAAGCTCGCTGTTCAGATGAGGGTCACCTGTCCTGTCTGCTCCTCCCTGCAGGTACAGTCTTTTACTTTCTGTATCCCCATCTTGTGTCATACACAAGATCCAGCAGTGCCCTTGGTCTGCACACCAACCCTTGGTAGTAACTCTGCCCATGGGGTGTTATCCCTGCCAGCAGCAGACACTGTCTCTGAAAACAGGCTGCTGACTGCAGACAGTGCAGGGAGTTAGAAGAACTGAGCTGAAAAGTAAAAACACTGAACAGAATCAGATCTGTTCTCACTCAAACCAGGACATAAGTCTTTCACTTAAACATGATTATGAGCCATTTTTGAGATGTCAATCAGAAAGACAATACACCAACAGGATAAACAGATATAATAGATATGGAAAAAAAGAATGAAGAGCAAGCTTTTTCATTATATCATTATTTGACTCTGTAATCTTTAGTTATCCCTACTTCCTTCCTGAACACTCAGACCCTCAGTATTTAGATATAGTCTCTCTTTTGGGTTCCCCAAGGCAGTCTACATGCACATTTTGTAAAAGTAAGGCCAAAGTAAATGATCAAAAATGGATTCTAAGACCAGTTGAGTAATGTGGCCTTTATGGCCACCTTCACTCTTTAAAGTAACTTCAATTCATTTTAGAATATTTTATCTATCATTAGTTAAGGCTCTGTGCTACCCCTACCATGACAGGAACTGAAATTCCTGTTGAAAATTAAGCAACAGGACTAGCAGCAACCCATCTGCTTTGTGCATTGCCTTCTTCCAAACTCAGGAAGAGAGATGCAGAAACAAAAAATGTGGAGAACACCATTAAATGTAATATGTACATTGCACCATGTTTACAGATGTAACACTTTGAGACAACTGTAATTATTAAAAAAAACAAACAACCAAGCCAACAAATAATTAAAAAACCAAAACAAAACAAACTAAAACCACACAAAACCACAGAATAAAGCTGCAAGAAGTAGACAAACACTATTTATGTCCCAGAGATCCTGCAATTGAAAGATCCTAGGCAAGGTACTCCCCATCTTCCCTTCCAGTGCCTTTCTACTTCATATCTATCTCATTCAGCTTTGATGTTCTTGACAGGAACAGTCACATACCACAGCTCGGTGTAACAAACAGAACAGAGAATTTGCAATGTGCTATGTTGCTCTCATTAATCCCTTTCCTAAGAAGGAAAAAATCTCATGCTTGTATTCTGTCCAAAATGCCTGCACGATGGAAATAGAAAATCATCTTGGTAAGAAAATGCTACATTATATCTCAAACTTTCAGCCAAAGCATGATCTGTAGCATTAGAGATTTTGGAAGAACTTCATCCCATGAGCTGAGAACTGTTTGGTACACCCTGTGAGATAACTGATGCTCTCAATTCCTGCTCACTGAAAATCCAGAAAAAGCTGAAGAAGTTTGTCACTTTACAGGAAGCACGTGGTAATCTTTGCATTGTTAGGTCTTAATCAATATCTAAGGATGAGCTTTTCTTGCCTTCTTGTCAAGGTATCTTGCATGTTAAGGACATGCAGTTAGTTAATATTGATGACAGTACAATAAAAGCCCAATGCAATTGAAAAAATAGCTTATTCTTGGTGGTGGTCAAGATGGAGTACCCTTGGAAAATCTGGAACAAGTCACTGAAGTATTTATCAAGTCAAAGTAGTGGCAGTTAAATAGAAACATAGAAACTTTAAAATGTCTGGGTTGGAAGGGACCTCTAGAGCTCATCTAGTCCAACCCCCCTGCCAATAGCAGGGACATCCTCAACTAGAGCAGGTTGCTCAGAGCTGTCAAGCTCCAAATATTTTGCTGTTTTTTAAAGGAAGACTTTTCTGATCATTCAATAGAAAGAGCTTGTGGGGTTTGCATTTGTATTTCAGACTAGACAAACTCAGTTTGTCTACAACATCTAGGATGACCTTTTTTTTCCTCCTTTCCAGAATATATTGATTTGCACAATGGCAAAAACAGAACAGAGATCTGCTACATATTACTCAGACAATGCAGGACACAGAATTATTGTGTCTGCATACAAAATACTATAAGCAGGTACAAAAATTAAAGGTTCAGAACAGTAGAAAACATGAAGTAATAGTAACATAATCACAGAAGGATTGTAAACCAGAAAATAAATTTTCACACAAGTTTACCTTTTGTTTTAAAAGAAAGACAGCTTTACCAAGGAATCAGATAGATCATTTAATCTCTTTTTGCCCCTACTTTCACTGTGTATATGGAAATAAACCTGTACTTTGGACTGTTTATAGGTCTTCAGAAGAAGCACTTGTTCCTTCTTGCAGCCTTGGATCAAAAAGAAATCTAATTTCTGGCATTCCCTCTACTATCATTCCTATTTAATGAGGCTGAACTGAAAATATTTGCAAACTGCAGGGTTTGTCAATATTCCAGTATGTCACAATGTCTCTCCTCACTGCCAGTGCAAGCAAATGTAAACACTTCAAGTGTGCCTTGTGCAGTTCATTCGTACCTCAAAACAGGCAGATGTCAGGGGGAAGAATGAGGACAGAACTCAATCTTGCTGACAGCAGGGTTAACATTGCTCAAAACATCCTGTGAGCCTAATTCTGATCCCAATAACAACAAAGTGGGGTGGAGTTAAAAATATTAATAGCTACCTGAGTATAAAATACAGATGCTGCTGTATATAATGTTCTTTGTATTTCAGATAGCTACATATATAAGTGCAAACTGTACTAAACTACAAGAAGAAATTCATTTAACATGAGATCCATAAAACTGACCTAGTAGTAATACATTAGAAGCTCATTAAAAGATGAAGACTTATAAACACCATAAATGTATAATGCCTCTTAAGTCAAATATAAAACATTTTCTTAGGCAAGTATAAAACTTTCTTATTTCTGGGCTTAAATTACAGAATCTGGAGAATGGAATAAATTCCATATGCAGAGAAAAAGCTGCAGCCTGGAGAGAAAGGCCAAAGCACACAGCAAATAATCAAAAAGATGTTCAGGATGAATGCATTGCTGAGAGGAAATGTTCTTGGTACAGCAAGTCAAACAGAAAAACGCATTTGAAAAAAAACAAAGGGAGTTTTGGAGTGTGACCTGAATGAAGCAAAGTGAATAAAGGATTTTGGGTAGATGAAGAATGTGAAAGCTTGGTGGTAAGTTTAATGGGATGAATGATACAAAATAATGTTCACATCATTCTATAAAATGGGATATATGTGATATGCTAGAAATGTGTATCTTACAAGTATATTACAGCAGTAACAGAATGAAATCTGTGATACACAAACTGATCTTAAATGGACAAGACATAGAAATTCACCCTGACAGGGCTCCATTCATATCAGCTAGCTACAGGTACAAAAGCCAGCTAGGTACAAAAGAGGGAACCAGAAAAAGATCAGGAAAGTCCTATCACAATGGCATATCACCAAAGCAGACAACATCTGATGTGCTTACTTAGCTCCAGTATTACTGAATAGAATCACACAAACAAAAAAACAACGAAGACAACAACAAATTAATCATTCAGATTTTGACCTAGCTTTCTTCATTATTTTATGGAGGACTTGCTTGAAAATGTATAGTAGACTTTTCTTCATCAGTATATTGATACCTTTCCCCTGCTACCTGAATTTATGCACCTGTGCATAGCTTCAGCAATTATTAAAGGGGCCAGAAAAGAAAAACAGACTTAACACTGACTTAGAGTACATTTTCCAGCTGTCAGCTCATTGACTGGCCACCTTACTCTTTTTGCACGCTTTGATCATCACGCTCCCCCAGTGGCCTCAGGTACATGCTCAGTCAGAGAGGAGACAGAATTAGCCTTAAAGATAGAAACACTCAGTGTCAAATAATAGATTCTCATTATGCTCTAGCAAGTTTTATTGGATAACAGTGACTGATTTTACTTTACCTAACTCTAGATATCTGTGCTATGTCACACCAAAGGACCGGCAGATTATGTTGCATGGGAGTTTCAAAGATTCTTAGCAGACTGAAAAATACTAGCACTGACATCCCATCCTTGTCAATATCCCTGAGGACATGATCCATCAAAATAAATGCCATCATATTGATGCTGCTTACAATAATATTGGAAGAGATCCAAGACACTAATGTGTTAAGAACAGTTGCATTTGGCCCAGAGGAACTGGAGAGTAAGGGTAGAGATTTATCCCCCATCGAAATGGGGATGAAAAATCTCTATTGATGCTAGCTTTATTATCCCAGTTGATTTGAAACAGTTATAATCAATTAAATTAATTGAAACAGAGAAGAGGGCTTCAAATTCACACAACTAAAGATAATTTACTCTCATTTTGATATCACCATGGTATTGTTTGCTATACGGTTTCTGAGAAATTAAAACTGAGAGAAGTTCTACACCATCATGAACTCAACCCAAACCGCTATTACAAAGCAGTTACATTCAAAAAGGGATAGCAATCAAAGATAATTATGCTCACAATTTGTTCTTATCACTTCTGCTACCCATATATATCCATTTGATTTTCCTCTACACTTCCCCTTTTGTGAAGTGATTTGAAATGTATCAGCTGCTCCAATCACACTGTCATCACCTCATTTTACAATGCAACACAGCATGATGTAATGGAGCCTAAACAATTCCACACTGTGCGGCTGTACAAAGAAGTTCTATAGTATTTTTCAAAAGTGGGGCTTTAAGACTCCCAACTTATCCATCTATCCCTTTGGTTTGCCTTTTCCAGTGCCACCCATTAGAGAGAGACCCCTGCAACATCAGCTGCCCAAAGCA
Source organism: Chloroceryle aenea (assembly GCA_013399075.1). Classification (NCBI taxonomy): domain Eukaryota; kingdom Metazoa; phylum Chordata; class Aves; order Coraciiformes; family Cerylidae; genus Chloroceryle; species Chloroceryle aenea. Next base: position 230,012 of record VWZY01000319.1, on the reverse strand, counting down.
GCTGTAATTTGAAAGTGAAGTAGTCCTGGTTCTACTGGACTGAATTATTTAGTCATCAGAATCTAAAACAAAGAAATTCTATAGAGATGAAAAACACGTGAGCTGAATGACAAACAAAGTATTATTTACTGAATGCATTAAAAATTGTTTTTCCAGACACATTTCATCAAAGCAAAGCTCCATTCCTGGGAAAACAGCTATATTCACAATCAAGACAGATGTACAAGTCATGTGAAATAAGGCTGCCACTGGACTGAATTATTTAGTTCTTTGCTAGAGACTCGATCAAATTCAGCTTTCATGTAAACAGACAAATTTAAATGGGACACAGTTTTAGGTGTTTTACATCCTGATTGAATCTATGTACATTAGATGTCTAGAAATGTTAGTGTAAGAATGTTGTCCTTCTAGTGAATGTAAAATTGTGAGTACGTTTTGGATTAAGTAGTCCATAAGATTCAATAGCATCACTCAGGAAAAAACAATAATCAATCATGTATGCATGAAGGAGCTTGAATTTCCAATGTGGTCAACCCTTGAAAAGTCTGTCAAAGGGAGACAGATGAATGCAACTGTATTTTCAATAACCCATTTCTTTTCTGGGAAAGGTGAGGTCTTTTTTTCATCATATATCCAGATCTGAACAATTTCCATTCTATAACATTAGCTGTCTAAGTACACTTTTAAATTACTGACTGCATTCAAATTTGTTATTCCAACAGATCCCTGTGAACTCTAGAAAACTTTGCCTTTTCTTTAATGCATGTTCATGCAAGTAACAGAAGATATTGGAAAAAAATTTGCTCATAGAGGAACAGAATGCTTGAGAAGTGTAAATCTATTTAAAGACTGCCAAATATACCTAATTTACGTTAACATGATATTTAAACATAATGTGAATGGAGTCTTTATATTGAGCCACCACAATACCTCTGTTGCAAATGATTTTATGGTTTATAGGATTATGTAGCCAATATTTCAAGATGTTGCAGATTTTCATTACTTTGTGTCAACAATTGCAATTCCTGTACCGTATAATGCATAATTTTATTTGCTTGTGATCAGAGCAATACCTTTTTACTTATTTTTAACACAGCTTCAGTTGTCTCAGCCAGAAGAGCATAAAGTGCAAGGAAACGAAGAGTGCAACTTTACAAAAAAGAATCATCTTGACATTTTTTCCATATCTCCAATTCGTTTCTCTTAAGTTTGTAAGAAACCAAAACCACAAACATAAATGTTTAAGATTACAACATAACTATACAACTTTTATATCAGGCTTACAAGATTTATAATAATGGTGGAGGATGTATTTCACGTGGTATTTTTATTTTTTTTAACTACAGAACATATTTTTATATCATCTTATACCACTGGTAAGAAACAAACATATAATATAATAAACTAAAGCCATACTGACTTTGTAGAATCTTAATAAAAATGTGGAAATTGATTACACAAAGTAAGAGTAGAACAAAACAGGCAGGAAAGTACTGGAGTCTTATGACAGCTCAAATGAAAGAAGTATGACACATGTTCTTAGTAAATTCATCAGATACAAAGGAAGTCTGAAAGATTGGATATTAGGAATGGGTTTTTTTCACAGAAAGGGTAAAGCACTGGAATAGGCTTCACAGAGAAGTGGTGAAGTCACCATCACTGGAAGTACTTAAAAGACGTGTAGATACGATACTGAGGGACTTGGTTAAGTGGTGACCTGGAAGTGCTGGGCTAATGGTTGAGCTTGATGATCTCAGAGGTCCCTTCCAACCAAAACAGTTCTATGATTCTGTGCAGGCTATTGTTAAGATAGGTTGCTATGAACCTTTGCATCTTGTAGCAGTAGAGAAGTGATCGGTGTCCCCATACTTAGTAATGGTGACTTCTGTGTTCAGTTTTAGGCGCCACATTATAAAACAGACACCGAGGTGCTGGAGTGAGTTCAGAGAAGGGCAATGAAGCTGGTAAAAGGTCTGGAGAAAATGTCTTATGAGGAGCACCAGAGGGATCTGGGATTGTTTAGTCTGGAGAAGAGAAGGCTGAGAGGAGACCTTATTGCTCTCTACAGCTGCCTGAAGGGATGCTGGAGTGAGGTGGGTGTTAGTCTCTTCTCCCAGGTGACTGGTAGATAGTACAAGAGGAAATGGGCTTAAGTTGCACCAGGAGAGGTTTAGGTTGGATATTAGAGAAAATTTTTGAATTTGGAACAGGATGCCCAGGGAGGTAGCAGAGTCACCATCCCTGGAGGTGTCTAGATGGGGCACTTCAGGATGTGGTTTAGTGATCCAGATAATATTTAGTAGATGGTTAGTCTTGATTATCCTGAAGGTTGTTTCCAACCTTAATGATTCTATGATCTTAATATTTAGCAAATCCAAAATCAGTGTATGATACTAATTGTTGTCAAGCACTAAGAACACTGTTTCTGTGGGGTTTTTATCTCAACAAAATGTAGTTGGCTTTGCACTAAAAGCAAGAACCATGACTAACATTTTAAAATCTAGGGACACATTTTGAGATTAAAACTCCTATTAAAAGAGTGCTTAGTAACCAATGGTCGTAGTAGATATTAATCAATTGCACAATTAGCTGATGTACCTCTACTAAAAACAAAAGGTAAAGATGACAGAGTTCCTGATGACTAAATTGACTAAAGGCAGTAAGTAGCTGTAGGAGTAGTTCACTAGAGTAGTTGACTAGCAGTGTTTGACTAGAGGAGACTGGTGTTCAGCTGAGGTGCTAGGGTGAGATTCCACCAAGTCTGTCCTAGTAGATCACTCGATATAGATCAGCATAACAAAATGGGGAGGTGGGCCCCATCACAATAGTTAGAGTAGGGAGGTCACAAGAGAAACTGTAACATTTTCTGTACAGACCAATGCTAACACTAACAGTTTGCCAGAAGAGAAAGAGCAAGGAATTGCTTGTACCATTTTTGCAAGAAAATGGATTGATATTAGATTTAGCAAACTGCTGTCTGTGAAGCTAGTGAAGGTTAGCAGGAGAACATGTGGACATTATCGCAGCAGTACATCTCTGTGCAGGCTTAAAAGTGCTGAGTTACTTGACTCACTTAAGAGCTACAAATGGATAGAAAGCCTTCCCCAGTTATGGTCCCACAAAAATAAGAATGTAGATGTATCTGGGTCAAGTGCTGAGAATGGGGACAGGCTGAGAGTTGAGGTTTTTTAGAGCATAGAAAAGGAGAGGGCAAAGTTCTGGAGAGACCTTATAACAACTTTCAGTGCTTAAAGGGGGCCTACAGGAAATGTGGGGAGGGATTTTTTATCAGGGATTGTAGTGATAGGGTGAGGGGTAATGGTTTTAAACTAGAAGAGGGTAGATTTAGATTAGATAGAAGGAAGAAATTCTTCGCTGTGAGGGTGATGAGACACCGGAACAGGTTGTCCAAAGAGGTTGTGGATGCCCTATCCCTGGAAGTGTTAAGGCCAGGTTGGATGGGGGCTTTGAGTAACATGATCTAGTGGAAGGTGCTCCTCCACATGGCTGGGGGGTTGGAACTAGATCATCTTTAAGGGTCCTTTCCAACCCAAACCATACTATGATTCTCTGAGACTTTGTCAATATAAAAATGTTCAGCTTTTTTACTGTTTTTTTTTTTCTACAATCATTAGGATTCTTAGATTAGTCTCTTAAGATTTCAAATATACTAACAATAAATTCTTGCCTTTATATAGCTGTGTTTCCTTTTTGCCTATAACAAGACTGAGTGTAACATGAACAAGTAGCCAAGTAACTACAGTGTAGATTTGGCCAGTGTCAGAAGGAGGTAGCACAAGGAAGAAATGCTACCAAAAAATCAAGTGATCCATTCCAAGCAGCATTCAACATGCTCTAATCAGAGATACCCATTATTAATAGATACCTCGGCTGATAATAGCAAAAGTTCTTAGATATCTAAATTCCACTGGAGAAAGGCATTTTCAGCAGAAGATATGTATATAAACATTTCAAAGGAATTACATCTTATATTTTTAATAGATACTCCTTAGCTAGATCACCCCATCAAAATCATCATGAATAGCAACTAAAGAAGAATTGAGTGCCAGGTCTTCTACAAGTCTGATATAAAATTGTACAGGTCTTACATCATTGTCAAAAGTGTTTTGAAAGGAAATATATCAATATGCACTGAAGTCGGTAGCTTTAGAGAGTCCACCAAACAAAGCAGAATACATTTTAGCACCTTTCTAAATTAACTTGACACAAATGGTGTGGGAGACACTGTAGGTCACTAAGTCACTAATGTAGCAGACAGACACATACAGTTCTGGTTGTAATCTTTATTCCCAACAGTGATTATCTGAAGCTGTAAATCATGAAAAAAAAATATCTCCTTTTTGGCTGGAAATTTGACAAATCTCTGTATTACTAACAGTATGTACAAAAGTTCCACTCAAAGAGAATGGGATGCTTCAAAACGGAGCAGCTTTTCCAAAGCACCCATTTTCTCACCATGTGGTAGACAAGTTAGTACTTCTTAAGAAAGTATTTATAGATTGCCTTTAACAAAAGAGTAAAATCTCAGTTATGAAGCTAGTTACAGAAAATACCAACTATCCCCTCAAGGACAAAACACCAGTGAACACGCTAATTATTTCTGTACATTTATCCAGACCAGCACTGTGCTTTCACTACGCTATTTAAAGATGAGAGTTACCTCTATTTTCTTGTCCTGAGAACAGCACAACTGCTAGGAGTGAGAGGAATGACCCTGAAGAATATAGCATTTCCTACTTAATATTTGTCATTTTGCATTACTCTTTGCTGTGTATAAACAAGCCTGTCCTATGGAAATAATAATTGAAAAACTTATTTAAAACCCAGCATAATTCCATTCTATGTATCCATTGGTCTTTATTTTTATCTATGTATACTAATGTACATTTTTACACTGCAGAGTTTCATCTGATCTTCTCTCATCTACTTTTAGCCACTATATGTGGATTACTTTGGAATCTACTCTATGGTGAAAAAGCAGTAAGCATTTAACCTTTAATACTTAAGTATAGTAAAATAAAAATAAATATATAAATTATGAAAAGTATTAGGATACTTAAGTATATATACTTAAGTATTAGGATACTTAAGTATAGTAAAATACAGTATTTAACCTTTAATACTTTTAATACAGTAAAAATGGTCTTGAATAAAAATATTCCTACATTACAGTCATTTTTACAAAAAAAAAAGGTAAGCAGTTTCAAGCAGTCTACATACCAAGAATAAATTTGTTTCTCTTTCTTGAAACTTCTTACTATCTCCATAACAGTGGGGGAAGGTTGGTAATTTCAGGTACTATGTAAATCAAACCTACAGCATCTACAATTCCAAACAATCTTTAAAAGTATGTAAGCAGTGGCATTCTATTTCACAGGTTACTTAACATATTTCACTATACCTAATTGTTCATAAGCCTAAACAATTCATCTCCTTTTTTCAGTGTTCATACTCTCTGGACTACTCTAAAATAAATGCATAGTGTGGCTTACAAAGCACTGCCTGACATTAAACACCACTTTATATAGCCCACAGAGAAGTCAATTACAGGGTGCATTGACTGCTATTTTACCACCTACTTTCTTTAGTGTCATGACTTCACACACAAACAAAATATGTAAACAGAATCAGCTTTAACTGATGCATCACAAGAGTTGTATTACTGGAGGCAGCTTAAGAGGATGTACTTATTGTGAGGCAGTAGTTCTAATGGCTTTTGAACTTAAATTACTTAATACTGCCTAAGGATGGTTTATACTATCTTAGAGGATCAGACCAGTGCATACGAACCTAAAACAGTGTTGAAGAAGTGTCATAACACAGTTGTATACACCTCTTAATCTGCACCACTGAAAACACAGAAGCAATATAAAACAGCTATTTTATCTTAATAGCGTTTTCTTCCATGTAAGATTTTAGATTAGATTTACTAGGTGGTAAAAGCAAGGAACTTTGTTTGCCATTTGTGAAAAACAAATTAGATGTCATGCAGCTATTATCTCAAATTTTCCATAAGTGACAAGAAGGAAGACAAGAAAACATTAGCATAAAATGAGATTAAGTGACAGGCTCTAATTTTCCCCTATCAACTTTAACAGTGAAAGGTCTACATTCTTACTAAAACACCGAAGAGTTATATAACAATACCTAATAAAGCATTTCATACCTTCTCATTATACAACAATATTTCAGCATAACAACTAGGATTTAGCTTATTTTACTACCATTTTGCCCAGCTAAGATGTGCCACTACATTAACAATTAGAGTAGAGCTATGGGAGTGGATCTGCAAAGAACAGCTGGTGACCAGAGTTAACTCCAGAAGTGATTCAGGATTGTTTTCAGCCAACACCAAGTTTCATTTCACCTGAGGAAAACTGCATTTATGTTCTCTATGGCCATGGGGCAGCATGTAGCCAAGTGGGAGCTATCTGGAACTTCTGTAATAAAATGAACTTCTTTCCATATCACAGGCAGCGAGACAGCTACAGCACTCTGGAATGCTGTTATGGATGGCTATGTACTATTCAGGAAAGATAAGACCAGAAAGGCTAGGTGGTGATGTTCCTCTATGTGTGAGAGCAACTGAAATGTATTAGGTTCTATCCAGGGAGGGAGGTAGAACAGGTTAAAAGCTTGTGGGTAAGAAATAAGGGACATGGAAGGGGGAGTGAAACTATTCTGGGTGTCTAATACAGACCACCAAACCAAGAAGAAGCAGTTGACGAGGCCTTCTACAGTCAACTGGAACACTAGAACACTCTCCCTCATAGTCATGGGTGACTTCAATCACCCTGATATTTGTTGGAAAGCCCACACAGCCAGGGATACCCAGTGCAGAAGGCTCTTGCAGTATATAGATGTAACTTCCTGATAAAGGTAGTGAAGGAAGCAACAAGGAGAGGTGCACTGCTGGACCTTATATTAACTAATAAGGAAGGACTGCTTGGGGACATTAAGATTGGGAATAGCCTTGGCAACAGTGATCATGACATGGTAGAGTTTAGTATTATACAAGGTGGAAGCAGAGCAATAAATAGGATTACAACCATGGACTTCCATAGGGCTAACTTCAAACTCTTCAAAGATCTACTTGCAGTAATCCCATGGGGTAAGACTCTGAAGGGTAAAGGAGCCCAAGACAGTTGGTCAACTTTTAAATACCACTTCCTCCAGGCTCAAGATAGGTGTGCTTCACTGAAGAAAAAAATCGAGTAGATGTGCTAGGAGACCTGCATGGATGAGCAGGGATCTTCTGAAGGAGACTTCAAGGAAGAAAGAAATGTAAGCTCATGGGAAAAGGGNATTTCAAGTAAGAAAGAAATGTACAGCTCATGGAAAAAGGGACTTGTCACTTGGGGGAATTACAGAGAAGTTGTCAGAGCATGTAGGAAGGCAACAAGGAAGGCCAAAACCCTCTTAGAACTTCAAGTGGCAAAGGAAGTAAAAGAGACTAAGAAGGGCTTCTTCAAAGTGGTAAGAGGAAGAACAGGGAAAGTGTGGGTCCACTGCTGGATAAGGCAGCAGCCCTGATATCTNGATCTCTAGGGTCCCTTCCAACCCCTGACATCCTGTGATCCTGTGAAAATGAACTTCTTTTCTCAACTAAACCACTAATGGTGGTACATCCCATAAGTTTGAAACAGTGCTCTTTAGGACCTGTTAATAACCCAGCAGACTTTAGAAACCCAGATCTGAACTTAGGTTTACAATATCTGTGGTGTCCTAACCAAGTGACAAATGGATTAAAAAAAGGGGGAAATACTTAAATTGGGTTTACCTCTGCTGCAATACTTAAATAGGGTTTATTAACCTAGTACCTTAGCTATTAACTTCAGATGCGATTTATTCCAAAAGGATGCAAACTGATCAAATACTATACACATTTAATATGATCAGTGTGAACTTCCATCTCATAATCGTAGCACACTGAAAGGAAGATTGTAAACAACAACCATGTGATAGATTGTAGGAAATTCTATAGCTGTGTCATGTCAGCAAAGCTAATCATTTTATATTATATGATAATTTAAATACTATTACTATATACTTGTTTACATTCAATAACTACATTCTATTTCAGATAAACCAGAAGCAATTTAAAAATATTTACATGAAAATATGAAATATCATATCAAAGAGTGTTCCAGTAATGTGTGGCAGATTATATACATTTGAGGCTTGATCCTGCAATTTCAAGGCTGCCACTCATTTCTATTATGCTGGAATCTTTCTAAAAGTATGTCCATTAACTCAAATATTAAATTAAACCAATGCAGTGAAAAGACAAAAAGTAGGAGTAGCCTTATGCCTAAAACCTCTGTATTAACAATGATAAACACTGTGTTCAGGAGTTCCTTGAAACTGCCAAAACTTTGCCCCCATGTCTGTACTTGGAAACTGTTTCTCATTACACTATCAATAGCATAACAGGATCTGAAAACAGACAGAGTCTTTCACAATTAAAAACAGGTATTATAATAGCTGCAAAGAACACTATGCAGCTACACTGCAGTACGCTGTTATAACAATAGGGAGTTACACTGTATATATGGAATTATAACTGTAAAATCCACATCTATCTAAGCAAAAACAGGAATCCACATTTGGATTTTCAGTTGAAGTATCTCCAACTTTCCATCATAGATGTGCTCTGTATCAAACCAGCCAAATTGCTTGCTATGAAAACCACAGGACAGGGTAAAACCTCTAGTTTTATACTTGTTATATGTAAACAATGAGGAAATTAGAACACAAAAGTATTCTTGTAAATGAGTATTTAATAATAAGATAAAACATTTATGAAAAATAAAATATGCTATTTCAAAGAATAGCAACAAGGCTGGAAAATTAAGTGGATTATTTGATCACTTATTTGACATTTTGAGGCTATAACCTTTTGCTGAAATGCAAATTATTGCGACCATAATTATCTATACTGTAATTCCATAGTCACTTTGTACCAGCTTGTGGATATTGTATTACTTTCTGGACAGAAAAAATGTACATCACATTGCAGTAGCTATTTTAGAGACATAGGTCATAAACATGCCATGTTTTACTTATGAATGAAACTTTCATGAGAGGAAAATGGTGATTTTCGATTTTCAAATGGGTATGGAGCAGTGACATAAAAAACCAGGACTATGACCTTGAACAGGGTTGTGTTTAGAAGAGAAGCTTATTGGGGTTATCCCCTTTCTGTTATCTGTGCATACACTGAGCAGGCAGACTGCTGTCATCTCTTATTTACTTGAAATTTTCTATAATTCATTATAGATGGGCTCTTTCCTAGACAAAATATAAACTTCTGAAAGAGGAAAAAGAATTTAATAAACATCAGTCTATGCCCATTACCTGTATGTGAAAATGAGAACCACCAGAAAAAAAAAACAGAATGCTTTCTTATTGAGGCAAAACCAACACAAAAATAACACTTTCTATATGAAAAACAAACTGACTTTCATAATACTTCAGTCTTCTAGTTTTAACTAAGTACATTTCCCCATTATATGGGGAACATAAAGTACAGTTTATTTTGTCATATAACACTATAATGAACTCTTCATGAAAACCCTGTTAGATGTAGCGTGTTTGCAGTTGATTATAACTCCAGAATATCTACATTATTCAACCTCCTTTTAAACTGCTACACTAGACAGTAACTGTCTGTCTTGAAACAGTTGCATTTGGGAAGTTTTAATCATGCCATTCATAAATGGTGCAGATTATATCATTAAGGGATGATATTCTAAAGACTACCAAATCTGTGAGATTCACAAAGCTTCCTGAATTACGTATTTTAGTTCCAGTCTAAAAACCAAACACTCTTAAAGGGTAACAACCCCAATCTCGAAACATAATGCCTACAATACATTCTAAGATTTGAATATTAATTGCAGGATATAGTAGACTGTACCTTGCTATGTAAAGTTCACTTAAGACAAACTGATTATTAAATGAAGCAGACTAATAAAACTTCATGTAACATGCACTGGAGTAGACAGATTTATATTATACTCTTAGAAGAACGCAGAAAAATAATGCATGCATTTAATGTACTTTGACAATGAGAGTACAGAAACTCATGGTTGGCCAGCTCTTTCTATGCCATTAAAAAGAGTTTCTTAAAGCACAGTGTAAGTTGATCTGAAAGATAAGATTTCCCCCCAACCCCCCCCCATCTGTGCTGATATTCATTTGGATTTTTCTTTATTCATATCAATTTTCAGGTATCTTTTTTTTTTTAAGAAATTTGCAGCACCAGTAAGTATGTGGGGTGTCCCTGTGTTAATATCTGCAGAGTATGAAGTATTTTTCCCTTCCCCTAAAATCTTCATCTGGACAGTGATGGAATGCATCAGAGTCATTTAGTTCATAAATACTCTTTGCAGTAGCTTCAAGACAAAACTCTTTCTGTCAAAAAGTTTCATGCAGGGGAGCAGGATTTGTTTTTAGCAAATATGGAAATTCCATACTTTTTCCATCCTGTTTTGATCTTAAAATATAAAAGGGTGAAGGATGACTCCAGTAATAAATATGCTATATTTAGAGTAACTACACTACAGTATGTAATGGAATCTGACACTGTGCTATTGCCACATTGAAATGTTAGCAGGTCTTCCTGGCATACCACAGTTTCATCAAGACTTGATTGCATCCAACTCAAAACCTATCTCAGGGCATGATCCATCACTCAGTACACCATGCAGTGTGTGCAGGTATGGTAGCAAACCTATCTTGTGTTATACATGTAATAGTCCTGGCTCAAATCGGGTCGACCAACTAAACAGTGAAGTGCACTTATCTCTTCCAACATTTGGGGGGGGAAAAGGAGCCCTTGTGGTGACTGAAGACACAGGCCCTGATCTCGGCTGAGACAGAATCACTTTGTTGTTCTAATGAACTCCCTAATTGCCAACACAGTGAGCATCAGAGCCAATCAGCCTTTGGTTTGGGACTTAAAATAATACCAACATTTGTGCCTAGCCAGGCTTGTACACAGCTCCTGCTCATCCAGGATGTTTGGCAGTCACAAGCTTCTGCTTTCTTTTGTGCAAGCAATCATGACCTTCAGCCAGCCTGGTAGACTTCAAAGCTAACAGTCTGAGGCAGGATCCACAAGCGAGTAGCAAGGGGGTCCATGGAACACACTTCCTGCACGACGGGCGATACGAGCCGTACTGGTTGGATTGCCTCCCACAAACCCTTTCCAAAATAAACTCTTTTCCATTTGTACCTGCCCTCAAGAAAAAGGAGCTTTTCAAGCTGTTCATAACTGCATAACAAAAAAGTGAAGTTGACATCCTTTAGCCCTGAAAAAAATTTCTACATAACATTTCTCATTTCAGTATTACCCTAATTCTGTCTGCTATGGAATTTCAGTCCAAATCCCAAATTGCTGAGCTAGTTTTCATAGATAAAAAACCACCTTCTTCCAGAATACTAATATAAGTGGATAAATTATAACTGCACAATTAATCTTTCTTGTGGTCTTTTTACAGTCATAATTTTGTTTACAGGAAAAGAGGAAATGCTTTTTACTTATAAAGCTAAGAATTTATTGTTATTATAGTCATGCTCTTAATGATGTGCTTAAAGAATAATTATTAGTCTAGATCTATTACAGAAAAAGAATACTTCTATACAAAAAAGACAATAATAATACACTAAAACCAGACACATTTCCTCATTTCTGTCCCTTTTCCTTGTGTTATGCTCACCCTTCCTCTGCTCCTCTGGTTCCTAAAGAGGTCAGTGGTTTCAATCCAGTATTGGGGGAGAGAGAGAAGCTGTTACACAAACTGTCACCATATGCAAATTCTTCACTAGGAGGAGTATGATGCTCATGTTGATGGCTTCATTCTCCTCCCTCTAGGATCCCTTTGGAATCATTGTTACATGTTCACTAACATGCTTTTATGTCTTGGTCATTAGTCATTTAAGAGGGTCAACAGCATCTTGGGCTGCATTAGGAAGGCTGTTGCCACATGATCAAGGCAAGTGATCTTTCCTCTCTGCTCAGCCCATATGAGACACATCAGGGCTGGGTCCAGTTCTGGGCTCCCAAGTAAAAGAGAGGCAGGGACATACTGAAGAAAGTACGGGTCTGAAGAAGTGGGTTCTGCAGTACCAAGCATGTGCCCCATCTCTTGGCACCCCATGCCTGTACTCCTCTATGCTGCATCCTGTGCCTCCACTTCCCAAAGCCCCTTGTTGTCACACCAGAATATCATTACTCTATATCATACCAGTAAGTTAGATTTGTGATCATTCACTCTACACAGAATAACTGCTTGTTACTGTTATCTAGACAAACTTATGGTTGTATTATACAAAGGTAAATAGCATAGAAACAAAGCAGGCATAGCCAAAACAAAAATTGGTCTTAGAACTAAGCCATGTAAAAACCAGCTACAGATAGCTCAAGAGAGGTTCAGACAGAGCAAGTCTGATAAACCTCAGTCCTAACACCTTCCAAACTTAGTACTAACCCGTGGCCTATTACTAGCAATGGTAATACCATATTATAGTCCTACAGGCTTCAACTCTGTGGAAGAATAGACAAAAGATGTAAGCATCCAAGAATAGAATTGACTGTTTCAAAGTAGACATAAGGAAGAGTTGAACAAACCTGATATAAAGTTTTCTAAAAAAAAATATGTATTGTAAGTCCACAGATCTGCATTGAAAAGCTGTATTTGAAAAGTCTCCAAAGATCACTTCCCACAATAAAACACAGGATGAACATAAGCAAAGGAAACATAAATTAGTGGTTTACTGGCAAGCTAGGAACCTAGATGACTTCCTGGACTCCCTTTCTGAATAACAAACTCCCACATTTAATCAGGACAATCAGAAACTACCCTTCTGATATACCTCTTACAGTCAACTGTTACTCAGGAATAGATTAAAAGGCTAATCAGACAGTGGTTAAACAGGCAAACAAAGCCTTTATTTTTACAATCACCTACTATAACTTCATCTGTCTGTCAAAACATACACTTTTATATATATCTGTGTTCCCATAAATGTTCCATGTTCTGTTGTATTCCTAGTTTTGCTGAATCTTCATTATTAACTTCCACTAGTACTTGAGAAATGAGACAAAGCAGACTTGACCCTCAATAGCATTTAGGGAGTTACAGGTATTTCATAGGGTAAGATGTGGTTTCCCCCTGAAGCAGTGATATGAACAGAAAGAAATACCACTAAATAAAGCACAAGAGACAAATGGTACCACAGTTACCAAGCTTTAGATCTGATCTTTCTCAAAGAAACCTCATGCAGACACTTCCCGTATGGCAGTGAAGTCTTCTGCATTATTGTATCAGCTGCATTACATTTGGAGGAAAAGAATATACAGGCTTTAGGATTTCTTAAAACCAGCCACCTTTGACTCCAACTCCATCTTGACTGAAAGCAGTATAAGGCACGAGCAGTATAACTATTCATAAACACATACTAGTAAGTATACAGAACAGATATACAACGGCCTTCAAAGGCTTAGCCATCAGGTAAGAACAATATGCTTAGCATACAGCTTATCTACCCAGATAATTTACAAGCTTGGTCACCAGCTTTGGGGCTAGGAGAGCTGGTGAGCTGGTTGTACCTACCCAGTAATATTACTAGAGCTATAGCTTGATCTACGCAGAGAACAATAAAACATTACCATGTTAATCACTGCTAGCTACTTCATTCAAAGAATACCCACAAAAGATTGACCAGGCTGTCAATAATTAAGGAATAAAATAATCCCCATCATAACACCACCACCGTCACAGAGCTTGTCACAAATTATCACACCAGATAAATTTGTCTGAATTTTAAAATGCTCATTACTGTAATTATGATTTTTCTTTATAAAAGTTCATTGGGAATGATCTGAACAAAATTACTCTATAGCTGATTACAGCTCATGAATTTACATTATCAGTAGCAGGAATATTCAGAGCTAGTTAACAACATGTGATTACATTGTAAAACAACAAAAATAATAAAAATATAAAATAACTTAGTAAGTGGGTGTACAATGCAGAGTGTATCAGATTTAAGAAAGTTTGAGTTTTCCTTATTTGTAAACCATGTGATAAACACATGAAAGGTTTGAGATCACTCTAAAAAACCTCAGATAATATCAGTTTGATCCTTAGCCTATCTCAGTGAAGGATATAATTTAATCATTACTTGTTCTGATTAGTTTTTTATTTACCTCAAAGATAGTGTTTAATCCTATCGTATGCAGGTTCTCACCACTCTAATTGCACTACTACTTTCTGGCATTCAGTGAGCAGCATGACCATAGGTGTTACTTGTTCCCTCATACACAACTTTTTTGCTGTTGTTATATTTATTTATGATGTGATAGAGTTATTGACAAAAGCAGAGCTGAGGAGTTTCTCTTAACAGCTGTAAAAGGAGGAAATGACTTGTCATATTTCATCAGTTCTAAATGCCTCAGCTTCCACAAGTCAAAGGATGTTCTGCCTTTGGTTATGCCTAATATATAGTCAGACTTATAAGCAGTTATTTATGGTGGGGTTTGGTTTTGGTTTGTTTTTTTTCTAAGAACAGTCCTATGAGTAGAAGCAAGGACTCCATGTGAAGATCAGAAGGGCAGGAGGGCAAGTGCAAGTTTTAGACTGACTGCTTCAACTACAAAAGGTTGAATCGAGGCAGTTTTCTGCAAGTACTGTGATTTAATGCAAATTGTACAAGTTTTAACACAACACTGAGAAAAAGAAAATATTACACCAAAGCTTAGTTACTATTAATACTAATGACATGGATATAGTGATCCTGCTTTGCTATAGGATAATGAACTAGATGACCTTTTGAAGTCCCTTCCAGCCTTACTCTATAAATATTAAATTAAACTAGAAATACATCAGGGCAGTGACTCTTAGTATTGAATTTGTGCTAAATCAAATTAACCACCAATAATAATCAATCCTTATTTGGTGTAAGGAATCATCTGTCTCTCCAATTATAAATCTCAGTTAAAGAATTCCATCAAAGGCAATAAAAGCTGGAGTTTGAATAGATAAGTAAATTAATAATGGGACCAAATCACTTAGTGTCTAGAGTACAGCCAGAGCTAATTATAAAGTTTCCTTTTTATGCACTGATCAGTTTTCACAGGTGCATCTTTCCTTCTCTTTTTAAAGTAGATGCCCAATATCTTTTCTTCACAAGAAGTCATATGCAATAGTGATAGAAATTTAGGACTTCAGCAAGAATTATTAAAAAGTGATATTTAGGAAAAATTCCATCTGTTTTTTTTCCCCCCCTACTTGCACTACAACACAAACATAAACAAGGTAATCTGGGGACAAATTTTGGCATTATTGTAGATAACTACCTAATTGTTATTGATTCCTTCCATGATTTCAAAGTATCTTTCCTATTCTTGGACATCAGCAGAAAATTATACTCCACAAAATGAAGAGTAGAATGGATCAATTTTAGCTCCAGAAAAAGTTCTATAATAGTTCTACCCACTATAATTTACAGCATATGTTTATATAAAGAGAGAATAATTTGTAGATTATACCATAACCTATAACTCATGCTTTAAAACATGTTTCCTGCAGTAAGACAAAAGCTGCAGCTTTACTAATGAAGTTCAGTGCCACATAACCCTGGCAAGCTCATCCCTGTTTTGCCTCCCTCTGTTGCTATTAAAATTATTTTTGCCTGTATGGTTGTTAAACTGTCTGTGTGTCAGCTACAACAGATTAGTGATGATGCCACACTGCTTCTATTTCTGAAGCAATCAAAAGATTCATAGACATTTTTCAACTATTTCCATAATACTAATTGAATTGCCACTGTGATTTTTGCAACCCCGCTCTGAAATCAATTTTAAGAGTAGTGCTAATGGGCTGCTTTTATGTCAGTGGATAGACAACTAGTCTGAGGGACAGATGTGTCATCATTCATGTCTTGAAGTCTTCCTTTTTTCAGTCACTTTTCCAGGTACAGATATAAAGCTGAAATTTTTTGTTGATGTCAGGATCTGCTTTGAAAATGCACCTTCAGAAACTGCAGAGAGAACAGCCCAACCTCAAGAAAATTTTGTTCAGAGACCTCAGGAGTTACAAAGAAAACCTTTCCTCATATAACCTGAAGTGAAGCCTCCAGGATAAAATAAGAGAGTAAAGTAATCCCTCCTTTTTCTACAGTCAGGCTTTGTTAGAAGTCCAGAGATACTCTCTACAGGCAGAGCACATGCTATGTTTTGTTTGACAGAATCAAACTTTACACAGGAAACTTTTTCAAGGAATGTGTCAAGACCACTAGCAAGTGTGGAGGCCAGCAGGAAAACATCATGGCCACTGAATGGCTGTGTATAGACAATGTCAGCACTGGGAACATTGGCCGAGGTCAGTGATCTACAGTGACAAACCCAGACTGGTGAACTGTATTTCTGGGGGCAATGATAAGAATTTCAGTCACTTGGTTGAAAGTTTCAGAAGAGACTGTCAGCCCCAGAAAATAAAGGGCAGGAAAAGTAAACTGCTTGGAAAGAGATGTATAAAACCAAGGCAAAATTCAGGAAGGCAGTGAGAAATGGAACCCAGCTCTGAAATCAGAATTCCAAACACTGCTATCCTAATGGGATCCAGGGAGAAGCTGTGAAGCACCAGCAATTGATTTTATGCTGTTGCTTCAAATGACCACAATTTTTGAGAGAGGACTTTTGTTCTGACTCACACAAAGCATCTGATAGATAAGAACATGAATCCAGCCAATATAATTTGTTTAGAAAGAGACATTGAGCAGTAAGAGCATTTTACTTTGAACTGTACCAAGAGCTTTCTTCCCAGTACAGTTTTTACAGGAATAGCTGACTGCAATTTCAGAGAAACTTCTTACAAGCACTGAAATATGGTACAGACTTTGGGGGGGGGGGAATAATTTTCATGGGGAGGTGGCTTCAATATCTGCACTGATATTTCAGTCACTAGGTGTTCTATTTACTTCCACAGGATAAAGGCAGTATTATGTATTAAAAAATAGGAAATATTTGTGTCTGTGGCAGTGTCTGTGATTTAAAGGTAGATCAATATGCAATAGGGCTAAACAAGAGCATGTTTACAAGTATCATAAGTGTCTTTTACAATCTTGAACAGCAACACTTGGCTGTTCATAACACTTGCACACCTTCCAATATCCTCTGCCACATCATATTTATTCACAGGATGTTGAGCCATTTTGAATAATTTCATGGATATCAATGTCCATAATTGTTTCAGGCACTCCAATAGCACATGCTTCATTACTGGGTGTTAATCCAGAGATATTGTTTTTTGTCAACACTCCCTCCACATTGAGTAGTTCTGAACTGTATCATTTATTTTCATTATTTCTTTCTACACTGACTCTATTTTCCAAAAGTGGATTGGCTTTTAAGTTAAGCAGGCTAATAGTAACCCCAGAGCATTTTTTAAAGGTATACTGTTTGTTAGCATACAGTGTTATTGTAGCAGATGACAAACACATTTCTCTGCTTTTTTTATCTCTTTTCACATGACTTATTTGATGCTACCCTTCCTTAGTAGGAAAGATGGGATCGAAACCCTGAAAGAGTTCAAACCTGGAACCTGCTTAATTATATTAGTTCATTCTGTCTTCCACAACTTAGTACTGCAGAATTTCTCAGCTATACAGAGAAGAGACAGTATTTCTCATTTCAGTTATGCCATCCTTTCTAGATAAAACAGGATTAATGAACTCCTAGATTCCTTCTCTTCATCATTCCTTCCCACAGCCCTTGGGTTTTGATCAAGTGACAAAGAATTATGCATTTTTTACCACATGTACTGCCACATCACTAACATCTGCTTGTAAGAAGGCAACAGCATGTTGTACATCTGTGCACTTAAAGCCTCAGGAGGCCCGAGCCTTAACAAAACCATGTGACATACATACTACTACATATGTACATACATACTCTACATATTGGGTAATCTCAACTACAGCACGCACATTATTGTGTTTCTGAGCATCTTACTTACACAAATTGCATATATATAGAATCAACTTTGAGCTTGTCCAGTTTTATGCTCCAGTTTATGTCCTAGCTTCAGCAAGGAAACTCAAGATTTTGATCTTTATAAACCCCTACAGGACTGGCTTACAAATGTAAGGTTCTTTTCATATTTCTTATGTGATATTCTGTAGCATTTCTATTTAAGCTTTTTCCCACATATATGAAGACTTAAAAAGTTGAACAACAAATTTTAGAGAATTGAAATAGAGACAACTTACTGAAAGTAGTCTAACCCTGGCAGCACTGATATACCTTAAGAGATAATCTGACCTGAAGAGCTTTATGCAGACAATTCCTCAATAGGCTTATGTTGCTCATCTCTTCACTACACAGCTGTCCACAGCATAGATATGCTTACATCACAATGATCAGGGATTGTAAAAAAATAATAAATGCCAGATGGCAATGATTTCACAAAAGATTACAAAACTGTTACTATTAGTATGCTAATATCTACATGAAAAATATGCATTTTCCTTTCTCTTTCTTCCTACTCTTGTTAAGCCTTTATTTTAATTGCTTTTTTCTAGGGGTTGTTCAGACTGTAATCACAAACCTGGTAACACTTAAGTATCCAGGCAAACTAAAGACAGACTGAACTGGTGCAGCAATATACAAAATGAATCAGAAATCTGTTCTCATGCTGACAAAGAATCAGTGGATCTTCTATTGGAAAGAAGCCTCAGTTTCAGTCAAGGGGAACAAGAAAAGGCAAACAGAGAACCTCCACATCTTGTTAAAAACAAAAAAAGTGATTCCAGCACAGCTTCAAAAGCTATCAATTTAGTATACTGTCAGCTCTGCCTTTTCTTTTTCCTTTCATGCTGAACTGACAACTTTTACCATCCACAAAGAGGCTGACAGGCAGAGCAGCATCTGAGCAGCTGCAGGCAATTGGCTGCCTGTAGCTTGTTGCTGGTGGCCAACAACTTCTCTTCACTCTGGTGTTCATCTCTCTGTAGAACTTGAGAAGTCAACAGCAAAAAGACAAGTCTTTTCTACTGCAACTCCACCAACAGTGCAAAAGAAGCCAAAAAGGTGAGAAGGACTTAACCTATCCCCTGATATTTCCAAAATACTGATATGTGTGTCTCCTGCTTCAGTTAGATAAACAGGACAGAACAGTGTGTTACCTCTGAATGGTTAGACAAGAAAGGGAGCATGCTGAAAACCCACATCAACCACAGGTTTCACATTAAAATGTGATTACTTCTTATCCTTAGCAACCCAGCAGATAACAGCAGTTAAGCCACTTCAGAGCAGGGAGCTCATTTCAGAAGCCTGGACCAAAGCTGAGAAGCATGCTTTTTTTGTTCTCTAGGATAATGACTAGAGAATTCTACCACCATCTCCAGTTTATTAGAAAGATAAAATGTGAATTCCTGAAAGCAAGAAATAAAAAACTAAGGCAGTCCTGGTGGAAAGCAAGTATATATGACATGCACTAAATATACTGCAGGTAGCTGGTACATGGATGTGGACATCAAAAGTCAAAGGCTGCATTTTTCATCTCAGCTGCCTTCAATGCCTTTTCTGACACTGTTCCTAAACTCTTATTAGAATCCTCCAGGACAGTTATCCATTCAATCATCTGTGACATATACATCTGTTCATTCCACTTGCAAATGTGCAATGCTGGCAGAAATAACTGACTGTCACAATACTTCCAAAACAAAATGAAAAAATGTGACTACAAGAGCTGTGTTAAAATATAGCACAACACATGACTTAATGTGTCCCAAACATAAAAGAAAGCCTCTACTCCAGTCAGGGGAACATGCATAATGCTGGCACTCAGAAGGTTCCCAACTTCTACCCCATTTCTGACATTCCTTATAGTTCACTGAAGGAAGATTTCAAGGATGATTAAGTTTCACTGCTGCAGTTTTTCCTTACTACACACTAGTGACTTGCTTGACTTCCATGTAAGAAAGCAACTTTCTATAATAACGTAGTTACTGCAGTTTGTAATGTGTCTGGAGATCCATAGCAATCAGGTATTGAACATTTATCCCCCTCTGGGAGACAACTTTTGCTGATCTAGAGAGGGATATAGCCTATCTAACATCTGCAAAATACCCCTTTATTCAATGTTAACAGAAATTCTAAGTTGAATTCTGTTCAGCTATGTTCTCTTGTCCATTTTCACTGTCTCTGCCTTATTTTCCCACATTAGATTATGTTTGGTACACTCACACAAACAATTAGGTGATATTCAGAAGCTGCCCACCTCTGTCTCTTCATATCTTCACTTAACCTCTGCTAGCCTCTATGGCAAACAAGTCATTCTGTCTTTACTCTGCCCATCTGGCAGTAAAGGATTTGAATATATTTGCCATTTTCTGTCAAATATGAAGGTTGAATTTTAAGAGTAGCCTGATAAGTAAATTAGCACAAAGTTTCAAAAACTGTAGGTAAAGAGAGAGACCAAAACTCACATGCATCAAAGGAAAGGATAGTTAAGTCTCTCTTTCTTCTGTCTGTTCACAGACTGCTGACAATTGTTTCCCACAGACAGCCTTGCCAAACAGCACAGAAGCAGCTTTGGAAGAGCAGTTTAAGTACAAGGGTGCTCCAAGCCCCTCCCCACAACTTCCTGTCAAAGACCTGCCCCTTCTGGCCATCACATGACCCACTTGCTGTGTAGGTCCCTCCCCTTCTCCAGTTATATGGTACTCAATGTAACTTATTGCATCCATTTCTGCCTTTGGGGGCCATCATTTTGTAATGCCCCTTCCCATTTACTCACAAATGTCCCAGCACGGGAAGTCCTCTTCCCACTATGCACACAAGGCTTCTGCTTTGTTTCAGGTGCCCATTTATGGTTGGGAGCCCCCATTCTGTAAACTGTGATACCTCATGTTTTCATGTGATTGGGTCTCAGCTCCCAGGTTTCCCTCATGGTCAGGAGAGGGGCAGGTCCAAGGACATTTTTAACCATGTGTTCACTCTCCCTTCATCTCAATATAAATGTTTTTAATGATTTTTCCATAGGCCTAGAAGATTCCTGGGTTTCTATTTTTTTAAAACATTGTTTTCACTTCGGTACTTGTTGGCAATAAAATGACAGTTGCCTTTAATGATTCATAAGTTTTCCTCTGAAAACTCTCCTAAGCTTTTGATACTGCCCCTCACTATTTCAGCATTATAATACAGTAAAATTTCCACCTACCTATACCAGAATTGCAAAAGAAGATAATTCCATTGGATGAGCAAGGAGCTTCTGAAGGAAATCTCGTGGAAAAAAGATATTTGCAGTTCATGGAAGAAGGGACTTGTCACTTGAGAGACCTATAGGGAAGTTGTCAGATGTGTAGGAAGTCAACAAGAAAGGCCAAAGCCCTCTTAGAACTTAAACTGGCAAAGGGAGCAAAAGAGATCAAAAAAGGCTTATTCAAATATATCAGTAGCAAAAGGAAAAACAGGGAAAGTGTGGGCTCCTCTGCTGAATGAGGTGCTGCCCTTAAACTTGCATTTGGAACCTTCCGCTTTCCTCAATTGTGTCAGCTGCAAAGTGTTTAAATCCTGAGATACCCCTTCACAAGCATAAGGTCTTAAAAGTTTCTGTCTCCCTCCCTGGGCAGCCACAAGGCAATGTTCTGGAATAGTGACTGTCATGGTTTCACTGGCATAGAATCATACAATCAATTTTCTACTCAGGAAAGCTGCATTTTAGAGAAGACTGCAGCACCCAATTCAGTGAGAATAGAATTAATAAGACACTTTGTTTTCCTTTTGTGGGCCTCTATAGTGATGGAGTCTTTAGTAGTTTTAAGTTAGCCAGGTGCTAAAGCTTGAAGGAGTGAAAGCCAGGGCAGCTGACCCAAGCTGGCCAAAAGGAGCTTTTAATACTATAAACATCATACATCCTGTAATTTGGAAAATGTGTTGGGAAGAGCTCTTTTTCTCAATGGTCACTGTTTCTGGAGGGTATCACCTGTCATTCTGCTCCTCTAGCACAACTGACAGCCATTACATGGGCTGATTATAACTTTGTGTACTTTATATTAGTGTTTGTATTAATATTAGTTATTATTTTATTAAATACAGTTCCATTTCAACCCATAAGTCTCCCTTCCTTTTCTTGATTGTCCTTCTCAGTGATGGGATGGGTCACTGCGTGATAGAAGAGCTGACTAAACAGAGATAGTGACAATATTTTAAATCCTTGCTCCACCTCATTCTTGACTAATGTCCTTATAAGTTTCTCTGCTACATTATTTTGTTTCCTTCTTTCCTCCCCGAGGACAGCTGTTGTCAGACAGTACAAAAATACTTAAAATATCTTAAAATCACTGACTGTGTTGATCTTCTGTCTCTTAGGTTGTCACTTGGTGAGGGTTTCATCTAGGGCAGCAGTTGCCCAGGGTATGGAAATAAGACTGCACAAACAGACACCCATACAGTTACTGCTGAAATTCTGCAGTGGAGACCTACCTCTGAGCTGTGACTGAGTCCATGTCCTCAGCAGATGCATACTTCTGATGAAGTTTTTCTTCCTCCTCTTGTAGCTTTGATAACTTCAGATGGCTCTGTTCAACACAAGAGGGATTTAAAATAAAAAAATCACAGACAAGATAGTCACAGATAGCCAAGGGGCTACCTCTCTTACAGAAGTGATTTATTTAAAAAATATGTTTTAGAAGTACTTGCTCAGGCTTCCTCCAGATACGGAACTACCAGACTGCTGGAAACCTTCTTTTTGTAAAGAAAAAGGAAGCCAAAGTAATTCTTCTTCTCGCTGTAGATACAGCCTATGACCTGCTCTATACCTTATTTGTTTTCCATTCATCTGTATCTGTTTGGGAAAATGCCCAACTCACAACTTTCTATAATTGCTAAAACACACTTTTCTTGCTCTACTGACAGCTGTGCTATTGTAGTGTATGACCTTGTGTGAACAAGCTTTCATTTGAAATTTTGGGCATAATTAGCAAGTTTTCTTTATTTATAGGTGTAACTTTTGCTTTTAAAAATATTAAAAATAACACAGTTCTTCTCTACTGCTTATGCAAAAGGATAAACGTTTTTAAGATGATACTTACCAGCAATACGAAGAAAACGGTACGAATGTGATGATGCAAATAAGGCCAAGGATTCTGTTTGTTACTTTCATGGTTTCAAAATTAAAATCTCCCACGAAACTTTGGAAAGCTGTGAGTAAAAATACCAGAATGAGGTTGACTGTTTTCTCCTAAAGAAAAGTATTGTAAGCATTATATATATATTAAAAAAAAAGATAAAAAAGCCATAGATACAATTGAGACTGATTCACCATTACCTTAGTCACTGAAATCAAAAGGCAAGCCAGGATAATACAGCAATGGTAATTTGGGCATTTAGCATATATTTCAGAATTTGAAAAGTACAAAGGAATTTGTACTTTTCATGGATGAGAAAATACTTTCATTTTGGATAGATCACCTGGTTGTTTGGCTTTTTTTTAATTATTTCCCTCTATTCTGGCTTATGATCCCTTACCTTCTGTTCATACAGAAGATAACAGTATAGGTCCCCATGACTCCCTATAAAGGACTTTATTCCTAGCTAAGACAAATAAATAAATACTTAATTCTCTGGATTGCAGTATCTTAGAACTATCTCACATCCAAGTAGATACAAAATGACCTATTTTTCTGGTGTAGAAGTGACTTAATTTTACATGAAAATCTGTTTTCAAACAATCTGCTACACTGAAGATATCTCTCTCAAGTTGTAAGAAACATACCCATGAGCTAAAACACAACTCACACTCTGGGTGACAGGTGATGGTTGCTACAAGGTGTTAGGACCATCAAATACAGTTCCAGCTGGCACCTAAAATTGATCTGATGTTGTTGATACAGTGAGTGGCTGAAAAAAATCTAGGGAAGAAAGCAGCAGAGACAGCAGATGGGATTTGGGGATTCTTGGCTCTGCAGCTGGATGTTTTCTTTAAAGAGCAGTAACTCCTGTTTGCAAACATGCTCAGCTCATGCTTGGAGCTATTTGGGTCTCTCAGGCAGTTCCTCTGTGGTCTTCATGCTGTGGACTGTACCACATACACAGTGGCATGTTTGCCAGGTGGTTCCACATGCTTGTCACGAAGCCAGGAAGTAATTGTAATATGTGACATACCTGAGGAGCTTCACAGAGTAAATATGTGAGGAGGTAAGAGCACCCCCAGTGACAGGGAATTCTACCACCAACCTGAAAAAAACTGGGGACTGGTGTTACTTACCATCCCTATAAATCACCTCAGCCCTTAATTTTCTAATATTACTTTTTAATTTTTTATATTAATTACATTTTATATTAATTATAAATAATTACTTATTACTGCATTAATAATACCTTACTGTGACTCCTACATCTGTAAGATCTTCTTGTAAGTGTTCTGATAACTCCCCCATGCACAGAGTATTACATGGTAGAGAAGGCTGAGGGGAAAACAAGAAGCTCTTGGGATACCCAAACTATGATGTTTGGTTAAAAGTCTAAAGAAACTGTGTCTCCAAGGAGCAAACATTCACCCTGCCCTGAGCCTTTTCCCTCCCCTAGCTGACAACGGGACTAATAAACCAGCCTTTGACCTTGCAAAGGGCTATGAAATCTATTCCAACAGACAGCAACAACTAGCTGTGCAGAGCAGACACCAACTATCAGAAAAAATATGGAAATTAAGGATAAGGGTCTGCTCCCTCCACTAAGGAAATTTCTGCATTTTTAATTAATTACTGTCTTGACAGTTGCTACCTGAGAAACATGGCTACATATGGCTTTTTTTGTGTGTCTTTATGGAAGCATCATGCCTCGGTAAATTGGATTTCACATGAGTAAAGGGAAGAACTTACCTGATTATACAGAAGTGGTTTATGTTAGCATTATATATTGAAAAGTCAATAAATACATCTGATTCCTCAAGTGAGCCAGCTGTTCTGCCTCAGAAACACCATCTTCTCCACATTCTCTTCCTTTGATTTAGGTAAGGTGAACATACATCCTCCACTGCTCTACAAGCCCATAGATCCCCAGTACCATGGGGATAGCGAGGAGGCTGAGGTGTATTTCCATCTGTCAGAAATAGGAAAACAAAGCAGCTCAGCTTATAAAAACTGGACTGAAGTAAGCTTTAACTTTTATTTTATACATTCCTTGTTACTACTTCTGTTCCTCTGCATCCACAACTGAATGTTTAAGCCAGACCTTTAAGTAACACTTGTCTTTACATTAAGTATTCACAAGACATAAGGCCTTAAGATATTCCCATTTCTTTTATTTAGCTACTCAGTAGAATCACAAAACAGAAATTGCTTTTGAAACTGGATTTCACCCAACATAAGACAGATATTTTATTACATTAAACTTTTATAGATAAATGGAATATCTCTGGTTTACATAGTGGCATGTTCACATGTTTTTCATTGTGTTGTACCAATGTTAAATGAAGTGTGTGTGAAGAAGCCTTTTGGCTCTGTTTCCAAAGCATTTTAGTATGGTTTCAATTTGCAAACATGATTTAAGTTCAGGACTCATACAATTGAAGATTTCTCCACAGATGTTAGTGGAGATAAGCCTGCTAATGTGCTTCTGCTGAACTGGGCTCCTGTTTCCAGTTCTTCCCTTCTCTCTGCTGTAGATTTCCCATGCCAAATTCCCATCTATAATGTTGGCACAAAAGCAAATCCATGTTTTATTTCAATGTAAACAAGATAAAAACTCACCTAATTGTACGCACAATTATTACTAACTGAAGAATACTGTCATTAAAGATGTGGTTAGGCTTTCACAAACATTTCTGTGCTGAAGTTGGATGATTTACGCAGATTCATTCCTTAGACCAAAGTCAGACCTGTCTTCATCTCAGTAATGATATTCACTGTAGCAGCTTTCTAAAAAAGTATAGAAATATGGGTAGACGGAGGAAGTGTTGCTGCAAACTTTCAGCTGGCAAATCTGGGCTACTCTCAAACAGCAAATTCTCATTGTACATGTGACTGTTCTGGAGGGTTAATGCTGGCTTATTACACCATTTGTCCCAATAGAGTCCATTCAACAGGGGTTGTCCCTCTGCAAACATTATGTGCAAGTGTGGTTAAAGATTCACAAGTTTTAAATACCACTATTACCTTGCTTAGCATACAATCTCTACAGGGTTCTCAGGTTACTTATAGCTAAAGAGTCTAAACTAGAATACAAACCATTCTCACTTATGTACTGTCTTACAAATACGATATATTTACATCTCTTTGTTATGAGACAGTTTCATTCCCTATGCAATTCTATCAAGACATGTCACGGGATTATTCAGGGTAAAACTGTAACATACGTTTCTTTGAGGTTTTACTGAAAAATTCTGCTGCATTCTAAACAAGCATGCTTATAAACACAAACATTGTATGTTATTTTAACAAAATCTCATGGTTATCTTAATCTCTGAAGATATGTTCTGGGACACATTTCTGACTAGGTTTATAGTTATCTGAATATAAATGAAGAAGTATTTATTTTTGAAGGTGGGCAAAAAAGATCGCTCTTTTTTTTGGGGTGTTTCTTGGATGCAGATAAAGAATATTAAATTGGTGATACCATTATTCTGAGTACAAAACAACATGTTCCCATGGTCTGACACCATCTGAACATGTATTACAACCATTTCAACACACACACTGTATAGCAGGGGCTCACAATTTTATGGACCAGCAATAAGAGACACCATTCTAGGAGGGAGTACAATTCTTCCAAATGAATTGTTATAGCCAATAGCCAAGCATTTCAATTTTTAAGGAACAGTAGAATAAGAAACTTTGCCTCCTGCTGTCAACTGCTTAATACTGGTAATTTTGGGAAGTCTCCCACCTGGTAGTGAAAACAGAGACAGACTTATGTTTTACAATTGTCACTGAAAGATGAGGTAATGTAACAGCAAACCAGGTGAATCAAGATGGTATGTTCTCCTGGCTGTCCCACTGTAAATCTTTTTCTTGCTTTTGCTTTTAACAGATGAAAGTCAAAAGAACTGTAAACCCAAGATCTTTCTGCTTTTATTGAAAATTTTCAAGCCTAATATAGAGAATGTGACACAGCAAATTATTGGCCCGTTCTTTTCCTTGACTGACTATTCAGAAGTATCAGTATTATTGTGTGTATCCAGAATTTCTCCAAATCCATGTAAAGAAGTTATTTGCCTTTCATCAGCTGAAAGCACAACACCTAGCACACAGCTTTTAGGAGAACAGCAAGACTGTATTGCTCTGAATTAACATTAGGAATTTCTTTCCTTGTTCATTCTCCAAGAAAACATCTTTGCAATGAAAGCCTTACCCTCCAGAAATTATCTCTGCTCCCAGTACTCCTGAAATCAATCCTGTCATCCTCAGAGCAGGAGGACCCCAGGAAGAGACGGGACATGACTTAGTGCAGGTAAGTACATGTCCGTGCTCACCATGCCAAGAATCACTGGAAAAAAGGGGCAAAGAGTAGGTGCTGCTTGAAGGCTGAAATGAGAAGATGACAACAGCTTCAAACCTTGCTTCTTCACTTCAGTTGTCATTTAAGTCATGCTGCTAGCAAAAGGCTGTCTGAACAATTTTGACAGAAGTGATAATCTGGGGTGGAAGACAAGTGGAATAAGGAGTAAATACTGAAAGAGGTACAGTTTCTGCATTCATTATTTGCAAACATCCACCCGAGATGTTTGCTGGCTTCAGTATACAGAGGTTTGTCAGGAAAACCATGTAAATAACCAGCTCCCACGGGGTAGTTTTCAATTCCAGTTCTCTGCTGCAGCTGAATCGGAGTTCCACGTCACCCGGTCACAGAAACATCAGTGGAGACAGAGGGGAGTTAGAGGATGGAGCCCTTAGTCCTCGGCAAGGCCCGGGGCCCACTACCCTTCTGCTGGAGCAGTGCGCTGAGGCCTCGTCTGCGCCATGAACTGCGGCCTACCCTTGGCTACCAGCAGTAGACTGCCCCCGCCGCCCTCGGAGCTTACTATGATTGTTATTTGGTTTTGTTAGCGATGTTCTGAGGGTTTGTCCCTGCAAAGCACAGCAGGGCTGCAGCATCACTGCCTGGTAGAGCCTGCACTCCAGCTCCCATGTTGGCAGACATTCCTTCGGGGGGAAATTAAACAGTAAATCGCAGTGTCTGGTTGCTTCCAGGCTAAATTCAGCCAATTAGGAAATTCCCTTCCTGCTGTGAAGAGCAGCAGGGAATATAAGATATGCTCATTTAAATGTATATTAATGCAAACACTGCGAGCTCAGGTGCTGCTGGAGCTTCCAGTGCTGCTGGAGCTCTCAGACACAACAAGAACTTGGGATGATCCTGTGCCAGAGCTCATACCACTGCTTAGCACTGATACCGCTCTACTGCCCAAGCATCACAGTGTCTTTGCCTTCAAAAGAAGCCTGTGGGCAAACTGGATATCGCTCTGCATTCAATCAGCAAAAACTCTTGAGGAGCACAGGGGGAAGAATTATTTCAGTATATTTTGTTGCCCGGGCAGCCCAGAAGAGAGGTGCAATGGTGGAGCTGCAGGATTTTGTTGGGAGTTTCATAGTCAGTGTGGTACATTTTGGGGGGCGTTGATTTACTGGTACAGCAGTGTGGGGTAAAGTTGAGGCCTCTTTTTTTTTTCCATTCTGGAAGATGGTTGTGGGGTTTGCTGACTAGCAACAGCATTACTGTGCAGTCCCCAGGAGGAGTTCAGGCTAGTTCCACCCTCACAAATTTTCTTTTAGCAAGAACAGTTAAAAACCTTGAGAGATTAGGTTTGTTGGAGTTTGGCAAAAATCAGGTTTTGTGGTATTTATTATTATTTTGAGCAAGGCTGCTGTGAATATCAACATGCAAAATATTTGGATGATTCAAATCAACAGCTTCTTTGAGAGTCAACAGTCAGGTAATTCACAGCCACTCGATTAAAAGAATGAGGAAAGAAAACATAGTAATCTTTATGCTTCATATTATACAGGGCAGCTTTTAGTTCAAGTGTGCAAGGAGAAAAAAATACTGATGTTACCTCACTGATGTGTTTTAGTATTAAGGGAGTGTCAGCATCTAATTTATAAACACTTTAGTTTATAGCTATCAGATGACAAAAGATGAGGGGAGAAGACAGGGGAGGGAAACAGTGGCACACTTAGTAAGGTAAGAATTCATCTTTGCCAGGCTGCAGCTGATGCCAGACATCCTTAAGTTGGTTTTAACAGATCAAGGAAGAGTCACAGCTGATGTTGGTTATGTAAACCTTCATTTGCCTCTGGTTTATTCTCATAAAATCACTCCCGTCTATTTGATTTTAGTATTCAGACAGTACAGGCTTTTGATATTATTAAGAGTGATAGTAGAGAAACAATACAAACCAATCTACTTTAGCATGTAACCAAGCACAGGTGTAATGAAAACCATGTACACCTATGAAAACTAATAAGCCTGCTTTCTTAGGCTTGATAGTTAAAATACAATATTCAGTAAATGGTTAGGGTCACCAAACCATATCAATAAAACCTAAGTTGGTAAAATGAGAACAGCTGAATGGGCAAGAGTCATTATGACTGACATAATTGTCTACCTTATTGATTAATCAGAACTTTACTGGTTATAACAGACATGTCATGACATCAGATAAAGATCTTGACCCAAGTTCTATATGCAGTATTTATAGTTAGGAGTGTCAGATGACTCTCTCCTCAGATTAGCAGCATAGTGAACACTGGCAGATATTAAATACCAAGTTTGGTTCACAGATCCCTTTAATAAGAAAGTCAGGATGTTGAAGGGAAAACAGCTTTGCGAGAATCAGGCAATAATAACAATAAATTCATATTAATAAGAAGAAACTTATTTCGTGCACATGATTCTACCACAAAGCATATTTTATACCATAGTAAACACTGAAACATAACTTCACACAAGGTTTGTATCTTTAGTCTTGCATTCTGTTAGTACTGTTCAGCTGGAGAAAAAAATATTTCATTGTAGGAAAAAAAAGAAACTATTCAAATACTTAATCATCAGACTGTTAAGATAATTCGGGAAATTGTTTCAGAACCATTAGTATGATAATAAAAATCTGCTGATAAAAGAATGTAAGCCTTGAAAGACAGATAAATTAAATCACTGAAGAGATATTGAGCAGGCTCCCCATGCCTTTGTATTGTTAGGATTGTTGTCTTCCATAGCAGTCCTGAAATGTCATCCAGGTTCCAGATACAATAGTTCACACAAACGTAAATATAAATATAATATTTAAATATGCTCCACAGGCTTCTGGCTTCTGTGTGTCCCTAGTACATCTCTTGTACCCTTACAACCTAGGAAAAAAAAAAAGCTTAAGAACAGAAATATTTACTAGACAAAAGGAAATTCCATTTTGCAGAATTGTTGTATCTTAATAGAATCTTACGAATCAGGTACCCAAGTAAAGGAAAACATTGTTCCAAGGCAAGCACATCAATGATCAATGTGACAGGATTAATGTAAAGTTTCTTATTTCCATCATGTCTTTGGACATAACCTTCTCTTCTGCCAGACACAGTTTCCTTATTCACTGATGAAGAAATTAGTACTTCATTTCTTGCAAGAGAACACAGAATTCTAAGAAGGGGAAAATCACTTAATGGTAAACTGCATAGCAACAGAAACCTCACATAGGAAGTTTAAATTATTTAATAGTTTAGTTTAGTCATAGGTACTTCTTCTAAAGTCAACAGTATGGAAGTAAAGAATAATCTGTACATGTTTGAGGACAATGTGTTCTAATGACTATTTTCAGCAGAACAGTAAAGTTATAATTATGCTTAGGTTTCATTGTAAGTCTTCCAAACCAAAATTATTTCAAATAAATCTTTAAAAATATTCACCGATAATTTTAATCACATAAACATGACATTTTTATTTCACCATTAAAATGTGAAGAAACAAAATGAAGACTAATCAGATCATTTAAACAAACTGGTTTAGTAGTTCTAAATATAGGAAAAACATCAATATTTACAATATGAACTCGATGTTTTATTCATCCTTAGTCGTCATTTCTTTTAAAGTGCTTTCTTGCTGCTCTCTGTAAGCTGTAAGCATCCTGGTTTGTAAGGTTGCCACTTGGCTTCTGTTCAGACCATTTCTGTTTGCCCTTTAGCAGCTTCTGACAGAGGATTTATACCCTCAAAGCTTCCCCCCCTGGCCCCAAGGAGCAGAGCTAACTTTTAACAGAAGTGGTGGCATAGACAAGTTTACAAACTGGCTGCTACTGCATACACATAAGAAAGGAAGCACTAGACCATGAATTGAAGACATGAACAAAGAAACTTTATTACAAGGGTATGAGGGGAGTTGGTTGCCTGTCAGGCTTCTCCAGCTTTTTTCTTTATTTCCTTTCAAAGGCCACTGTCTCCTCTATGACTGTTGTCCTCCCTTTGATTGTTGATGGCCCAGACAGGAAGGTGAATACACCATGGCACGCCTCAGTCACTTACCTAGAGATTTTAAAACTGCCTTTAAGTTAATTGACTTAAGGATAAGGAGACATATAGCACCAGCCTGNTGTCCTGATGACCAATCACAGGGCCACCTGAGAACACATGAGATATGATATTGTCACAAAGAGCCATCAGCCGATCACAAAGCACTGTGAAAACACATGGTGTACAACATCTTACAAAATGGCGACTCTGCCGAAAAATGGAGGCCGAACAAAATAGTGGTCCCTGTGTATGTAGTGGGAAGGGGCTTCCTGATATGAGGTACTTCTGGGTAAACTGCATGGGGTAGCTGGTCCTGCCAGCCAATTTTAGGGCACTCTGTCGACACGTAGGGTATGACATTTTACAGAATTGAGGCCCCATAGTAGCAGAACAAGATGGAGTAAAGAAACCACATGACTGAAAGAGGGAATTTCTGGTGCAAGGGAGTCATGTGATGGCTGGTAGAGGCAGACCTTCCATGGGACATTTGGGGTGGGAGAGGGGGCAACTCTTCCTTCCTAGATAAAGACTTGTCCATATGCTACTTAGATCACACAGGACAGTTAATTCCTGTTTCTCAGTTCTTAAAAGTTTCAAAAGAAAGGTAAAGCCATGTGAGACACCTCAGGAATAGGACAGGGGTGGAATTTATGAAGAGCTCCAAGAGGTAAAAATGCGGGAAAACTGAAAACACAAATTTCATGTTAAAGCTGTTAAATAGGGAGGGATTTATTTCAGCAGAAATAAGAAAGTATGCTTAACATTGTCTTACTTCAATACCCAAAACTATTTCATATCAAAAAATCAGTTTACCATTAACATTATCTGGTTGAATGGGACACATATTGCAAATGTCTCTTTTCAGAAGCTGGAATCCTGTTCCTGAAATGGATCTATTGCACCTTACTTTTTATAACATTTCTTAGTACATTAGGAACATCTAGTTCTGTGGAGTTTTCTGTTACTCCAAGAAGCAAAAAGAACTATTCTGGAAAGCAGACCAAACATTTTAACTTAACAGATTAACAGGTAAAACGTTAAATTCCGTGTTTCAGTCTACATCCAGTTAAATTCACTTCCACTGAGTAGAGTTTTTGCTGCCTTAGTCAGATGGTATCACAGAATAAACTGTTGGAAATTTAGGTGTAGTCCAAGCAATAGCTAACTTCCAGTAAGCGACAGAAAAAGTTTTGTGCAATAATCACAACAATTCCACAACAATTCATATTATTTATCCTAGAATAAATCTTTATTAGCCTTTACTAATTTGTGCACATGTACTAATCTAGTTTATATTTAGCCTCATTACCTAGTACCATCTTGAATTTGAGGGAATTCTTTGTGCAGTGACTTTAGTATTATATATTTAAGAGTGAGCTCTGGAAGACAACATATTTTGGTCAGCTGGTTCTGGAACATATTCAAGTCAAACCTGAAAATCTCTGAACAGATGGCAGTCTGGTGAAGTTCCAACTGATTATAAAAGGAGAAACACCACTCCCATTTTCAAAAAGGGAAGAAAGGAAGACCTTGGCAACTATAGGTCAGTCAGTCTCACCTCTGCATCCAGCAAGATCATGGAGCAGACCCTCCTGAAAGGTCTGCTGTCACAAATGGAAAATGAGGAGGTGAAAATCATGCCTGACAAATCTGGTGGCCTTTTACAATGGAGAACAGCATCAGTGGACAAGGGAAGAGCAAATGACATCATCTACCTGGACTTGTGAAAAGCCTTCGACACTGTCCCACATGACATCCTGGTCTCTAATTTGTTGAGACATGGATCTGATGGATGGACCACTTGGTGGATGAGGAATTGACTGGATGATCATGCTCAAAGAGTTGCGATCAGCAGCAAAATGTCCAAATGGAGACAAGTAATGACTGGTGTTCCTCAGGGATTGGTATTGGGACCAGTGCTGTTTAACATCTTTGTCGGTGCCATGGACAGTTGGATCAAGTGCACCCTCAGCAAGTCTGCAGACGACAGCAAGCTGTATGGTGTGGTCAACACACTGGGGAAAGGGGTACCGTCCAGAGTGACCTGGACAGAGAGGAGAGGTGGGCCTATGGCAACCTCCTAAAGTTCAACAAGGCCAAGTATCAGGTCCTGTGTGTGAGCTGAAGCAATCCCTGGCACAAGTACAGTCTGGACTGGGTATGGATTGAGAGCAGGGTGTGCTGGTTGATGAAGAGCTCAATATGTGCCAGCAATGTGCAATCACAGCCCAGAAAGCCAACTGTATCCTGGGTTGTATGAAAAGATGCATGGCCAGCAGGTCGATTGGTGATTCNTACAATGGTCCTACAGGTAGCTGTAAGATTCCCCCACAGCCATGGGGAGAGGGAGCTCACCTGACCACCACCCACCCTCTCTGTGAGACTAACCTCAGAATATCAGTTTCTGATTCACAAGCCCTTTGGCTGGTTTGGTTTAGGTATATATATATTTTAATGTATGTACTTTCATATGAATGTGTAATTATGTGCTATATATACACACATATAAATATATATATGAAGTGCACGTATAATAAACACATCTATATGAATATTTCTACACTCTCTTATATGGAAATATATATATATATATATA
>VWZY01000319.1:183528-195776 GCA_013399075.1 Chloroceryle aenea | reverse complement strand
TTCAATACCCAAAACTATTTCATATCAAAAAATCAGTTTACCATTAACATTATCTGGTTGAATGGGACACATATTGCAAATGTCTCTTTTCAGAAGCTGGAATCCTGTTCCTGAAATGGATCTATTGCACCTTACTTTTTATAACATTTCTTAGTACATTAGGAACATCTAGTTCTGTGGAGTTTTCTGTTACTCCAAGAAGCAAAAAGAACTATTCTGGAAAGCAGACCAAACATTTTAACTTAACAGATTAACAGGTAAAACGTTAAATTCCGTGTTTCAGTCTACATCCAGTTAAATTCACTTCCACTGAGTAGAGTTTTTGCTGCCTTAGTCAGATGGTATCACAGAATAAACTGTTGGAAATTTAGGTGTAGTCCAAGCAATAGCTAACTTCCAGTAAGCGACAGAAAAAGTTTTGTGCAATAATCACAACAATTCCACAACAATTCATATTATTTATCCTAGAATAAATCTTTATTAGCCTTTACTAATTTGTGCACATGTACTAATCTAGTTTATATTTAGCCTCATTACCTAGTACCATCTTGAATTTGAGGGAATTCTTTGTGCAGTGACTTTAGTATTATATATTTAAGAGTGAGCTCTGGAAGACAACATATTTTGGTCAGCTGGTTCTGGAACATATTCAAGTCAAACCTGAAAATCTCTGAACAGATGGCAGTCTGGTGAAGTTCCAACTGATTATAAAAGGAGAAACACCACTCCCATTTTCAAAAAGGGAAGAAAGGAAGACCTTGGCAACTATAGGTCAGTCAGTCTCACCTCTGCATCCAGCAAGATCATGGAGCAGACCCTCCTGAAAGGTCTGCTGTCACAAATGGAAAATGAGGAGGTGAAAATCATGCCTGACAAATCTGGTGGCCTTTTACAATGGAGAACAGCATCAGTGGACAAGGGAAGAGCAAATGACATCATCTACCTGGACTTGTGAAAAGCCTTCGACACTGTCCCACATGACATCCTGGTCTCTAATTTGTTGAGACATGGATCTGATGGATGGACCACTTGGTGGATGAGGAATTGACTGGATGATCATGCTCAAAGAGTTGCGATCAGCAGCAAAATGTCCAAATGGAGACAAGTAATGACTGGTGTTCCTCAGGGATTGGTATTGGGACCAGTGCTGTTTAACATCTTTGTCGGTGCCATGGACAGTTGGATCAAGTGCACCCTCAGCAAGTCTGCAGACGACAGCAAGCTGTATGGTGTGGACAACACACGGGGGAAAGGGGTACCGTCCAGAGTGACCTGGACAGAGAGGAGAGGTGGGCCTATGGCAACCTCCTAAAGTTCAACAAGGCCAAGTATCAGGTCCTGTGTGTGAGCTGAAGCAATCCCTGGCACAAGTACAGTCTGGACTGGGTATGGATTGAGAGCAGGGTGTGCTGGTTGATGAAGAGCTCAATATGTGCCAGCAATGTGCAATCACAGCCCAGAAAGCCAACTGTATCCTGGGTTGTATGAAAAGATGCATGGCCAGCAGGTCGATTGGTGATTCTGCCCCTCTACTCCACTCTCANCTGAAAATCTCTGAACAGATGGCAGTCTGGTGAAGTTCCAACTGATTATAAAAGGAGAAACACCACTCCCATTTTCAAAAAGGGAAGAAAGGAAGACCTTGGCAACTATAGGTCAGTCAGTCTCACCTCTGCATCCAGCAAGATCATGGAGCAGACCCTCCTGAAAGGTCTGCTGTCACAAATGGAAAATGAGGAGGTGAAAATCATGCCTGACAAATCTGGTGGCCTTTTACAATGGAGAACAGCATCAGTGGACAAGGGAAGAGCAAATGACATCATCTACCTGGACTTGTGAAAAGCCTTCGACACTGTCCCACATGACATCCTGGTCTCTAATTTGTTGAGACATGGATCTGATGGATGGACCACTTGGTGGATGAGGAATTGACTGGATGATCATGCTCAAAGAGTTGCGATCAGCAGCAAAATGTCCAAATGGAGACAAGTAATGACTGGTGTTCCTCAGGGATGGGTATTGGGACCAGTGCTGTTTAACATCTTTGTCGGTGCCATGGACAGTTGGATCAAGTGCACCCTCAGCAAGTCTGCAGACGACAGCAAGCTGTATGGTGTGGTCAACACACTGGGGAAAGGGGTACCGTCCAGAGTGACCTGGACAGAGAGGAGAGGTGGGCCTATGGCAACCTCCTAAAGTTCAACAAGGCCAAGTATCAGGTCCTGTGTGTGAGCTGAAGCAATCCCTGGCACAAGTACAGTCTGGACTGGGTATGGATTGAGAGCAGGGTGTGCTGGTTGATAAAGAGCTCAATATGTGCCAGCAATCTGCAATCACAGCCCAGAAAGCCAACTGTATCCTGGGTTGTATGAAAAGATGCATGGCCAGCAGGTCGATTGGTGATTCTGCCCCTCTACTCCACTCTCATGAGATACCATCTAGAGTACTGTGTCCAGCTCTGGAGCCCCCAACACAAGAAGGACACGGATCTGTTTCAGTGAGTCCAGAGGAGGGCCACAAATAATCATCAGAGGGCTGGAACACATGTCCAACACATCCTGACCAGGCTGAGTCGGGGTTTTTCAGCCTGGATAAGAGAAAGCTGCAGGGTGACTTTACTGCGGCCTACCAGTATCTGAAGGGGGTCTACAAGAAAGCTGTGGAGAGACTCTGTAAAAAGGCTTGTAGAGATAAGACATGGGGTAATGGTTCAAAACTGGAAGAGGGCAGATTTAGATTGGAAATAAGAAGGCAATTCTTCACTCTGAGGGGGGTGAGACCCTGGAACAGGGTGCCCGGGGAAGTTGTGGATGCCCCATCACTGGACGTGTTCAAATCCAGGTTGGATGGGGCCTTGAGCAACCTGGTGTAGCGGGAGGTGGTCCCTTCCAACCCAAAACATTCTCTGATTCTCTGATTCTCTGATTTTTAAATTAGATTATTTACTGTAACAACAAGAAATATGTAAGTTGAATCTGATGCTGTATCTGATTGTACTGACACTGATATTACCAGCAGTTATCTACACAAGGAGAAGGCAACACTGATTTTTCTTTTGAAGCACTGTACTTTCAATGATTTACTATCTGATTATAGCTGTGAAAATACAAACTGGTGCATTTATTTTAATATACAAATACTCTTTTTCAGTGTAAAACCCTAT
This sequence comes from Chloroceryle aenea, assembly GCA_013399075.1. Taxonomy (NCBI): domain Eukaryota; kingdom Metazoa; phylum Chordata; class Aves; order Coraciiformes; family Cerylidae; genus Chloroceryle; species Chloroceryle aenea. Next base: position 192,613 of record VWZY01000319.1, on the reverse strand, counting down.
ATTCATATGCTTATCAGTGAACAAAAGTGTCTTTATGTGATTTTATAACTGCTGTGTTTTCTACAGATTACCTACTTACAGGCCTTATTGTGTTTTCCTCACTTCAAAGCCAGCCTGCAAAAATTATCCTTTGAAAACAATGGAAATTCCTTAGATTCACATAGCACTTCAGAAAGTTTGACTTAATGCTATGACATAGTTGAGAGCCTTTGATCAAAGAATTTCACAACCTAAGCTCGTAAAATATTCAAACCAATCTTTTGGTTTCTGCAGTGCATGCATGAAATAGTCTGATAGCAGTGCTCGAATTTTAGACCTTTTTCTAAGCATCCTGTTGATTCAAAACCATTTTTTTTTTCTTCAGGAAATTATAGCTATAGCAAGCACAGAAAGATTGAACTAGAAAAATAGTAGTATTATCCATATTATAAGGTTAGACAGAAGCTAAATCATTCGAGAGGTCTAAAACCTCAATTTTCTATTACCGAATTCTCTGCAAATATTTTAGGAGGGAAATTTTCCATATAGTTGTTCTTTGCTTTTAGTCAAATTATTTGGGTTTTGGATTTTTTCTATAAAATACATTTTCTATTTTGCATATGTACCAAAGAAAGTTGTATACTCTATTTTTCCTTGGTGTGTTCCTATTAAAATGCTTAAACTAGAAACTTCACAGCTAACCAAATTCTTGAAATACTTACCCAACTAGAAAAGCAGTGTGAAATGAAGAAAACTATACATTTATATTTAACGTTTGAAATTGTCCATAGGTAAATTGTAACCAAAAGTCCATCCCAGTAAACTGAAAAAAAATAAAAACAAATAAAAAAAAATTCAATGTCTCCCAGATTAAATCAAGTTTAAGGGATAATAATTAGCTGAAATTATATCTAAGAGAGGAAATTGGAATAAAGCTTCTGGCCACTGAGAAATTAATTTCTAGGGCAGTTTCCAAGCTAGACAGCATGGGAAAATGAGCTAAAATGCTTTAGAATTATGCTTGGGTGGCATATAGAAAAGATTGCATGACAAAATCAGAATTAAAGAAACAGAAGATTAAGCTAATTAGCTAAGTAATTATGTTTATACATATTCAGCCTGACCAGGGTCACTCATAGCCTTTATCAAAATGTGTGCTAATTGCACATACAAATTTTGTTCTTTTCTGGTTTTCTTTCAGTGGCACAACAGGTTTATGGATTTTTGGTTTTGTTATCACTCCTATGTTTGTTACATAATGCTGGGGAGGATTACATGCTCTTGGTGGGGTGGCACCATGTAAAATAGAAGATCTGTAGAATTTTATGAAACTGCATAGTTGATTAATCTGACAACATCCTAGACTGCTACCCAGACAGAAATCTCCTCCAAGTCTTCTGTTCCACTGTTCTCAGCATGGCCTGTATTAAGACTTCAGACACTTTTGTCTGTTGAGCGAGTTTTGTTGGAGAGAAAAGAGGTGGGGAAAGGATTGACTATGTTGAGAAGAAAGAGAATAACACTATGTCATTACAAACTTCACAGAACACCCATATCTGGAGCGTTGTATGGATGTCCCTCATGGTCAAAAGGATTTAGTAGATCTGCAAAAGTTTCAAGGGAGCAAAGATGATTGAGGGCCTAAAAAGACTTCCCTAAAGGTTTATGAAGTAAGTACTCAGCCTCCAAAAAAGCATAGGATTTTAACCAATCATTATTTCTTCCCATTTAAGAACTAAGAGGCAACAAATGAATCGATCAGACAGTAGGCTAAAACCTATGAAAAAGCAGTGCTTCTTCATACAGTATATAGTTGTATAGTATATGTCATGATTAAACCCAACCGGCAGCTCAGCCCCACACAGCTGCTCACTTACTCCCCCACAGTGGGATGGGGAAGAGAATCAGAAGCATAGATGTGAGAAAACTCGTGGGTTGAGGTAAAGACAGTTTAATAAAGATAGCAAAAGCTGCATGCGCATGCAGAGAAAAATAAAGAATTCATTGACTACTTCCCATCAGCAGGCAGGTGTTCAGCAATCACCAGGAAAGCCGGGCTCTGCAATGTGTAATGATTACTTGGGAAGACAAATGCCGTAACTCCATTACTGCTGAGCACATCATATGGTATGGGTTATCCCTCTGGTATGTTGGGGTCAGATGTCCTAGATGTGTCCCTTCCCAAGCTCTTGCCCACCCCCACAGAAAAGGTCTTAATGCTGATAACACTGTTTTGGTCACAGATCTAAAACAGCACCATATGAGCTGCTATGAAGGACATTAACTCTACCCCAGACAAAAACAGTGTAGTATAGTATACAGAATCTGTGTCACAGTACACTGTAAATGTTAGTGTCATGGGAGTCACTACTGGCCTGGACAAGTTCAGAAGGAAGCCACCAGAGGCTTCTAAATTTCTACCAATCATTTCTTCCAGCAGAAATTGCTGGAAAATGAGAGAGAACTCCAGAGAAGGATGACACACACTTTCCCTCTTCTCCCCTGCTTTGGACAGCTACTGTTGGCCACGGCTGGAGACAGAACAGGTGAGCTAACTGACCTTTAGTCTGACACAGTGATTGCTATTTTTAGCAGACCTGCACACAACATTTACAAGCAAATTGGAGTCTTGAACATTGACATAATATAATAATGATCTCTGCTTAGTTCTTTATTCCTAATAAATCCTAGCACAAATGACATCTCAATTACCACATTTCATTACAAGTCTTAGATAATTTTTCTCTTTTTCCCCAGCTGAGTTCAAAATATGGCTTAAAGCACTGCTCATAAAGAAGTAAATTCTTTTTTTCACAGTAGGATGGCTCCAGGGACAGTTTGAGATCCAGTTAAAGAAGGAACCAGTTACTAATAACAAATGCTTTAATTAAGTAAGGTCTGTTTCTTTTGTTTCCTGGGCACTATTGTTACATTCTTCAGTATTATAAACTTTTATTAGAATAAACACGCCTCACTAATCCTTGCACATAAAACAAGGTCAGAACATGGACAGTTGTAACATCTGCATGAGTTAGCACTCAGGGCTCTGGGATGTGTGAATTGCTTAATGGATTGTTAACTCAGATGTGCATTGATAATAACTAAAAGATCAACTTGTCAACATTACTTATTTGGCCACTGATCAAAGCATTATAAGAGGATGAGGGAGATAATATGAAGGTCAGAACAATTTTCTGTGGGGATTTCATTTTGGCACATGAATATTGTTACTCCTTAATAGGTTACTGAGGAAAAAACAATTAAAAAACCCAGGGTGAGCCAATAGCACAGAATCAGTCATGGAACACCATTCCAATCAGGGAACCAGTCTGAGCCCGTGCTGCATTTAAAAGTTGCTGGTGAGCCCAAGGAGTGAAAACGCACCAGATAATGTCTTGTTCGGGGCTCTGAACAGATTCTCATTTTGGCATCTCATATGTGTGAAACCTAATTTACAATTCCTAGATGTTCCTTGAGTTCAAGACCTACTATCCAAGTAACATTCACTAGAGAAATCCCTATGGCCTAGTTATGCAAGGAACTCTGCAATAGAATAAAACAATGGCTGCCCAGGAGAATTTTATCTCATGCAATATCTAATATTATTTTGAAAGCAGGCATAGAGCAAAGGAGAGAGGAGGTTTCATTCAGTTTCAGTATTCCAGTGAAATAACTTGTATATTACCAACTGAATGGTTTTGTTTCATTATATAGGTTCCTGTTTTCTTTTTTTTCTTCTTCTTTTAAGCACAATTTTGTTATGAAAAGAGCTTGATGAAAAGAAAATAGAAGAGGGCAGACTGTGAGGCGCCAACCTTGGGGCAAAAGTGTTCTTAAGAATCTAGAAACTCAATGTGACAATGTCTGAAACAGACACAATATTTGCATAAAGCAGTTCAGTCTCCTGCAAGCTTTTCACTATCACTTTATTAACAGAATATCATGATTGGTAATGTGAAAAAGATCAAAAGTCCACAAGTTTTGCCAGGGAATATAGAACGCATGTATGCCTTCTTAAGCTCTCTACAATAAAGGAAAACAGAAAACTAAAGCCAATATATTACCAACCACAAAACTGGGCCAAAGCCACATAAGTTCCTCTTCAGTGTATCACAGTGGGATCTGTCAGTTATCTTTAAGGAAAATAGAAAATAAGCCACATGCCAATGACAACAACTTGTCTATTGAAGAAGTACTGTATATATTCAGTTTCTCTAACGGGAAAAAAACATCTTATTTCTCCAATATTAGTGGTTTTGCTTCTCTTAGATGGTATTGCTAGAAGATACTGCGGTTTTGCTCAAGTATTCTATATCAAATCTATATCCAGTGTGTGTGGTATTGACTTGTATCTGTCACCTTAAATCCCTGCAGCATCAGGCATGTTAAAACAAAGCTCTTGTCCTACCACATTGTGGGTTCAGACGTATCTGAACAAATAAATCACTGCAATACATGCAGAGCATCTATGGAACATGGTTATCACCTACTGACGTTTATTAAGCAAAAAACTGGCAGCAAAAATACACGAAGCTGATGCCAGTCATTTGGAATATGCAACTGCTTACATTTAAAAATGTCAAAATAGAAAACAGTGTGATCTGGGATCTCATTACCTACTACATCTTAAGGAAAAAGATGCAGTGTTCTCCTCTTATGAGAAACTATTTTTAAACTGGAATCACAAGGTACAGTTTCATCATCAAAAGTTGTATTTTAGGGTAAGAGTAAATTATTGAGAAATGGAAAACAAATCCCCTAAGATGACCACATTATTCCTGCTGAAAAGGACTTTTCTACAATAAAACAAAAATCAGGTCAGTCTAAAGCAGTCAGCTACCCACTCTTCCATTAACACATAGTACCGTCCTGTGGACTAAAAATGAAGATGCTCAGGATGCCCTTCCATTAACATTTTTTTTCAGAACACAAGTGCCTTTTGTTGCAAATTTCTGATCATCCCTCGTTACCTTCCTATTGTGGAGCACACAAGCTGGATTACTTTCAGGTGAAACTAAAACAGCAGCTGTGCCCCAGAGACACATCTGGTGCATTCAAGCCAACAACAGTGTTCAGTGCAGAGCAGAACTAGTCTGAAATAACACAGTGTCCTACAGGTTAATATGATGTGGACATTGGGTCCTTATCACCACTTGTGTTGCTTTCTGATCTGCTCCCATTGCTCATGTGGATGGATTCTCAGTTAGCCAAAATGCAGGTGCACAGACATACCTAGTTATTTTTTTTATACCCGTTCCTGTGCCTAAAAGTTGCACTAAATTATATAACAATACATTAAAAGTGCAACCCCTTACATGCACATTTAAAGAGTTCTGTAAAAATGACAGTACAATGCAAATTAAGAAACTAAGACCATTAATAATCTGACCAGATAGAAAGCCCGTCTCCTATTGTTCTCATTTCTGTAAATAGTGCTAATGGTGCTACTGGAATAATCTATTTAATACAATCAGCTCTTTACAAAGTTGGAACTGCAGTATTTCCCATACCTTAGTCATGATAAAGTATTTTGCAGACTAAGTTACTGAGAAGAAGTAATTGTTTTGCTTACACACAAAGAAAACTTGGGGAAGTTTCTTATACACAAACAATGTTTCAACGCACACACTTCTGGAGGACATTATCATGCTGTCATCCTGCCTCAGTTTCCTCACAGGGTTCAGTAAAGGTAGGAATTATCCCTCCACTTTCAGTGTTACAGTCTTCTCCCAGAAGACCAGCGTACACTCGGTCAAAATTTAATTCCATGACCAAGACTTTGGCCCAGCAGAGATTTTAACGCACTCAGTAACAGAGAAGCCAATTGCTATAGGCCACAGGTTCCCTACTCTTGAAGAGTACAGAAAGCAATTATCTAGGTCGCATTTCATTCCTTGTAGCAAGGAGGCCAAACTTCCCACATGCAAAATGCTTCTGCTCAAAGACAGGTCACACACCCTCTAGTAATCAGGTTTCCTTTCTTTTAAGTCTACTACCCAGCCCAAATGCAGCAAGTTTTATCTAGATGAGTTCTACACTTTTATCTCCTAGGTAATTATTACAGGTTTTTAAAATGCCACAGAATTTGGCCAAAAAAAAAAAAAAAGCATTAGAGCAAAAGGATCACAGACTTCCACATTACCAAGGTCTTCTGAATAGCACTTTGCAGTCATAAGCACTAAGGAGGTTGAGGACTCTGAACAATATTTTCCTTCCAAAAAAACAGTGTTTTACTTAATACAAAACCCTTAAAATAGATGCCCGGGATTTAATTGAGTATAGATTCAGAAGTAAGAGTGCCACCTAGTGAGTCACTGTTATCATACTCTGCAGCTCCTTGAATTTATGGGAAATCCTGTATCTCTGAACTGTGGGGAGTGCCTTGGACGTGTCATCTTTTTTTTATGATGTAGTATATAGCAGAAACAGAAATTAAGAGTTTGATGCATAAATCACTGTGGGGGGGTGGAATTCTATAGGTTCAAGAGGACAGACCAGGTAATCACAAATCATCATTGTTCTTAATATCTGTTAAGGTACCTCATTTCAGCTGACAAGCTCTGACAGACTGGAGAAAAGGGATATTCAGCAGTGATGTTAATATATATTCTGTTTCTGTTGCATATCTGCAAGTATTTCTTCACCTTGCAAAACACAAATAGTCCTTGAGGACAGGTTCCATCTTTCTCCACAAATGTACCTAACTCATCTGGTATATCATTCAGTCAGAGCAAAGATGGGAACAGTGCAGATGCTCTCCAGTCTAACTTAGATAATAAAATTCCTGTTGACTGTCACGATTATCAGCATGTAAAACTGTGAATTACTGTTCATCAGAAGACTATAATCAGCTAAGCAAAATACTCCGAAGTCTGACTACTACTTGTGAAGAAGTTTGTATTGAGGCAATAACAGCATATAATGCATTCCAAAGGGACAATATAATCCTTGATCTGTTTGATCTATCACTAGTAGATGCTTTTCTAAAATATATTTTTTAAATTTCTACATTCTGATTTCTAATACCTCCATTAAGTATCTCAGAGATGCTTCAAGGCTTTTCAGCCAGCCAGCAAAATCTTACAATAACAGATTAAGGTGTCACATAGGTGTCAATGAAGGAAGGAAAGCTGGAACAGGGCAGCCACGGTCAGCCCACAAGATTCCCTTTCCTTCCCCACTCTGCCGACTTCACGTCTCCCTGTTCCCTTCCTAATGGAGCCACCTCCCCTGATCATTTCCTGCAGAGACAGGCCAGAGGCTACAGAATACACTGGAAAGCATGACTTTACCCTTACAAAACAGGTAAACCCAACTTATTGCTGAGGGAGGAGCAGTCCCTTCACATACTTTTCATCTCCCCTACCCAGCAGGGGCTGCAGCCTTTGAGAGCAGAAGGGGATGAACCAAGTCTTCCAGTCCTCATATCTGAAAGACAGGCAGTCCAGCGAATTGCCACCCTAGCTGAACTTCCTTAAGCCTCCAGTAAGCTCTGAATTTTCCCTTCCTGTAAATGCATACCTTGTTGAAATCACTTCTAATAAACCAATATCACACTCCTTCTTCTCCTAGAAATTGCTCGCGTTTTCTATCTGCTTATGTGCATTCATGCCTGTGTCATCCATTTGGATTTATTCCCAGAGCTGCTTTTCATTTGACAGCCATTGTTTCTGTAATTTTTATACCTTGTACCCATGTTTATGGGAGTGCTATTTTGTTCTGTCATATGGCTACAGGGGTCATTTACAAAAGAAGAAAAATATAATTATCTTTGTTTAACAGCTAGTGACACTCAGACACAGAGGTTAAGTGACTTACCAAGCAGAAGTCATTGGCAAAGCTGGAAATAAGTCAGTTATCTTCCTTCTTTGAACATACTGCCTTCCAGAATGAAAAAAAAAAAACCAACAAAAACCAACTCACTGCTGATTGCAAAGGAACAGATAAAATGATAAATATCACTGGTTCCATTTTTATTACGCTATTAAGTAAATCTTCACTTGTCAGGTAAAGCCTTTGGTAACTCACTGTCATTAGTTTCAGCTCAGTGCTCGTAGCCTGTAGGAACAAAGGTACTACATTGAACATCCTTTTACAAAGCAATTCCATAACTGTGAAATGCTACTGGTTTGCCATCAGTGATTTTGTAATTATTTCAGATCATTTAATAATATTTAGGAAAAACTGTCTAAAAGTAATTGTACTACATACAGGTTCATTTGTGAAAAACAGCTACCTAACCCTGATGCTGTTTTTCTTTACTGAGATGGCTTTTTATGCCTAATTTTTATTAAATGGTAGTGATCAGACAGATATTCAACATAAACTCGGATGCTAAACATCAAAAAAAGGTGCAGTAAAGGCTACAAATCTCAAAGCAATTCAAGCAGAGAATGAAAAATGACAGATCTGGTGGTTACATTAGCAGCTTGCACAGTATAGAAGGAATGTTAATACAAGTGTGGACTTTTAAATATAATCATGGTGTAAAAAACCCCCTAAACAAATTGAACAGATAACAATCCTAATTCTAAATCTGACAACCACTCCTGGAATCCCATGACATGGGCAACTGAGAACTTGATGACTTTTTTTGAAGATTAGTAGCAGATGCCCCAGAAAGGACATTTAGACATGGTGCAGAGGATCCAATAACCACAGATGCCCTTTTTAGCCGTTGTGGTCTTTTCTTTTTTTTCTTACCTGTAAAACTAGAGCAGTCAAACTTCTTTCATCTAAATTCAACTGGTCTACTGTTGGAAAGGCTGCCTGGCAGTAATCAGGAGACAAGAAATTGTCCTATTACTGAATCATTACTGTACGAAGGAATGAGCAAAAATTTATTCACAGATTTTTTTCTGCAGTTTTTAGTTGGAATCCTTTTCACTTTCCTCATTCTGTGCTGGACTTAATGTTTTCTGTATTTTACACTTCTGAAATGTGGTAATCCCACTAAAAGATGCCCCAGGAAGATCACCTTTAAGGTGAAATGGAGGGGAGCATGCCCTGGGTGGGATGTGTTACCACAAATTAATAATGTGTTCTCCTGGCCCCTCAAGGGGACAGATCTAGACAGGAAAGGGGAGATTAAATCAGGGAACACTAG
>VWZY01000319.1:162017-173971 GCA_013399075.1 Chloroceryle aenea | reverse complement strand
AAAAAAGAAAAAAGAAAAAAAAAGAAAAAGAGAAATAAGAGAAAAAAAAGGTTAAAAATGGTTCTTTTTCTCAGCTCTTTTTCCTTTTTTCTCCAAGAGAGGCTTCTGCTCCCTCAGCTGGAACACATGTGCTCAGACATCTGATTTTGCTTTCCATGCATCTGAAGAAAAGGAAACTTGTAGATGTGGGGGGAGGCAAAACAACAACAGATAGTAAAGGAGGAATGGGAACCATCATATGCTATTGTTATTATTATTATTACTACCATAACAAAAGGTTAGAAAAAAAAAATAATCTTGGTTTTCCACTTCAGCAGTAATTTCAGTCTGCAAGACTTTGATCCCATTGCCCTCATAGAGAAAGTGGAATTAAATTTTCCTTACAAAAGAACTCTCTAAAATTAGAACTCGTATACAAATATCATAGTAATAAACCCAAAGAATTTGAATACTAATGTTCAGCAGAGACTGAAAAGTATTAGAAGTAAATTTCTAATTTGTATAACAGTCAACATAATCTTTTGTTTACATATTAGGTAAATGAATATGTAGATGTTAATTTATTGCCTTGAAGTTGCTTCAGAATCAGCAGAACGCTGTCTAGAGAACCAAAGAACAACAGGTTTTTGCTGCAGTGTCTGTCTAGCTTGCTGTGGTTCCTAGGGATCTTCTCTCTATGTCCATACTTACAATGGTTTTTTGTTTCTTAAAGATACGTAAGACATTTGCTTTCCCCAAGTTTTCCATAGCCTTTGAAAACTTGTGCATTTTAAGTTCTCTGAAAGCAAAGATTTATCATAGCTAAAAAAAGAAAAAAATCAAAGAAGATATATAAATAAAAACTTGAGTGAGGAATGTACACAAAAATCCATTGAGAATTTATTTGTAACACTGATGATCCTTAAAGCTTGACACAACTGATCCAAGAAAAAAAGGTAAAATGCTTTAATGCAACTTTCTTTTAAGGCTATGATATGCTCAAGTCTTTAAAACCCTGACCCATTTGGGCTGAAATATTAATCTCTGGAAGGTTTATCCACACAAAGACAAAATCTCAATGCAGGAAGACAAAAACATGTAGTCTTGTAAAATCAATGTAAGGGCTTTCTATGCTGAACAATCCCTGATCACCTGTGTTCTTGGTTAAGTCCAGTTTAACAGCAGAAAAGCATATACACTGCACATAAATCCTGAGCCACAGTCCTGGTACGGGAAGTCTTCATCGCTATCTGTAAGAATATGTTTTAAAGTACAAGCCTGCAGGGGTACAACCCAAAAGGCACAATATGAGTCCACCTCTTAAGGCAGTGCCCAAGGTGAAGAGTAGATGTTGAGAAGTCAAAGCAGGCAGGAGTGGTGCAGTCAAAGCCAGACAGCCAGAAGAGATTACTTCAATGGAGTAAAAGTGGGATACTTGGTGAGCCAAATGAAGATAGTACAGACATGGTCAATCAGAAAGGAAAACTTTCTTAGACACATGTGGTACATTCAATTGCTTAAAATATCCAGCCTGGAAAAGTTTGAAAACTTGGAAACATACTTCTCTAATGCCTTGTGATTTTAATATTCCTACCACAAAAAGTGAATTCAAAGTCTTCATTTTTTTCAAGTGGTAGTGAAGATCCATTCACGCTAGAACACAATGAAAGTAGAAATGAAAGTAGAAAGTAGAAAATTGAAGTGGGACAACTGCAGATGGGCTGTTTGGGCTCCCATAAGAGTGGGAGGGGGAGAATTTTGCCCTTTGTAAGAAGGTGCTAGGTATACTCAACTCAGGGTATTGCTACCTTTAACTACCAACAAAGTCTTACTCATTTTGCCACTCTTTCCAGTAATACTGCCAGGTCTTCACACATTACTAAGGCTCAGAAAGAGGAAATGAGTAGGTGCTTCAGCAAATGAGTGTCGGGACAAACTGCAGCGCAGCGAACAACAATTCCACCTTATACTAGAAACTAGACAGTGTGACTCCATTTATTTTCTGGAAGTAAAAAGAAAAGACTATTTAAAATAATGAAAACACTTTTTTTTTTTTACTACAGAAATCAGATTTTTTTTAAGATAAATTAATTACCTATAGACCTATTTTTAAACGTGAAGCAACAGATTTATTGTAATTTCTGTATCTGAAAACTGTAGAAACTTCTCTCTTTTCAGTGTTTGGCTAAATGAGGCACTAAAAAAGCAACGGTCAATTCAATCAGCAGTGTTAGGAAACAGAATGTATCCTCTATTAGTTTTATGACCTGTTGAACATATATACCAGCACTGATTAGCTGACCACCTCAGAAGTGCTTGTTATATTTATGATGAAGCAAATCATATAATGCAGTTTGTATTTGGGAAGCAGGAAAACCGGAGTAAGTCATTGATACAACCTGGCAAAAATCAATAGCACTAAATTTGCATCTCTATTCCTAAGTGTCAGGAGGTGGTCATTTGGTTAAAGCCAATTACGTTACTTAAACTGATCTAGGGCACCGGTGACAGCAAAAGTCAGAACTTGTTTGTTACTGAAGTTATGCTGAATTTCACAAATCACTGTGTGGAGTCAGCAGCAATAACACATGAAATGAAGAGAATGGTCATACTTCCAGTACTCCTGACTGACAAGCACCAGTCTATGGGAAGGAGTGTTGTTACTTAGATGTCACCAAGCATTTTAAAGGATATTGCTACACTGAGTTCTGTCATGTTCAAAAGTTTATGCTGACAGCTCAGTTATTGTATGGGAAAATGAGGTGACATGCTATGGCAGAAACAACGCAAGAATAATGAGCATCTGTATCACTTAAATCAAAAAGTCTCATGATGAAGAACTGGGGTCTAATGATGGAAATGCTGCTATTGAACATGAAAATGTATACTGCCATGTAATACCCATGACTACTGCAACAGGTAGAGACTATGTCCCTGAGTAGTTCTGATGAATAATACCAATGACAAAGAACATGAACTGTAGAAAAATAAGAGGCTCACAGACAGAAAAAAATAAACGACATAAAAAAAAACCAAAACAGAAAGAATGAAGAGTAATAACTGATGAGCATTTCATACATACACCAAAGAAAATATTTCTGAAGACAAAATGACATTGTCTGATATGACAGGGGTTTAGGTTAAATAAAACAGTTAAAGCCTCCTAATAGAATATTCAGAGACATTTAAAGAATGATAGGGATGCCATCTCAGCTTATTCTTCAGTAAAAACTGCATGAAAATGGAATTCTCACAAGGTTTTCCCTATACTGTGGTGAATAAAGCAAGCTGTAAGAATTAGTTGCCTAAAATCTGAACGCATAGTAAAACCAAAAGAATTTTCTTCTTTCCAGATGGAAGAACAGAAAAAAAAGGATGCTAAATCTATGTTGATTTTGTTTGTTTGTTTCATTTCTCACTAAGTACTTTTATAAAGTCTTGTTGGATTTTTTTGGGTGGGGTTTGTTTGTTGGTTTGGGTTTTTTTATTGGTTTGTTTTTCATTTGGCTAGTTTTATCACTTGTTTTACATTGTTGGATAATGTTTAAGTATGGTCCTCAATGGTCATTTCATTGCTAGATTGCTACTGAAAGCTTGGCTTGTTATTACTCAAGAGAGAAGTAGTTGGCCCCAGTTCTCCAAAAGATGGTGGTACTAACTCAGCTTTTAGAAGTGGACTGTACCAGGTATAGAGTTTGAAAATAGTAACTGACATACTGCCTTTCACACAACAGTGCTTGAAATAGGCCAAGTTCAGGTAACTGACACCAGAAGGGAGAATGACATCCAGAATTAAGGAACATTTTCAGACACTGTTCTTCCACAGAGAGTAATTAAGTATTGGTCATCTACCAAGATACTTCAGAATAAAGGCTGTGACAGCTGAGGCTAACACACCCTGAAGAGCTAGGCAAGTAACAGTCACACTGAACACCTTGGCAGCACGCGGACACAAATCAGTGAACATACTGTTGCAGTGTTTCCTCTGTGTCAAAAAAAAATTTATGTTGGAACTTCTACATTTCAGTAACACCCCTGTAATCTCAAACATCTGACCTGAGGATGTTTCACAGTAATTTTCTCTTTAGATGATTGAAATTCATGCTATACTGACTCAAGCCAAGTCATTAGGTAACAATATTACTTTTTTTTCTGTTTTCACAGAACTAAACTTAGTGGGGAGTATTTAATTTTGCCATGGCAATATTAGACAATGCTTTCAAAAAATCTTTTAACATTTTACTTTGTTTGCTTACTTGCTTTTTGCAGAAGAAAGTATTCTAAAGGCAATAATATCTCAATCTATTGAGAAACAAAACCTCTCCATTAAATTTCCTCCTATTATTGAAGAAACAAACTACATAATTTACTTTATAATTAAATGTTATTAGACTCAATCAAACAGAACTTAATGTGAAATATGGAAATAGAAACCGTAATATTGAATTGTAAATATTGTTCTCATGTAATTTCTAGCACAGCATTGTAGAGTTGTAGTCCAGCAATTACAGGGTTGCCACTGGTTGTAACAGACCACAGGCTTTGCATTAATTACACAGGCATCAGGATGGGTCAAGCTTTATATATATTTTGTTTGATGGAATGTATCTTATCAACAAATGCATGTCATACAGTATAATTCCATGCTGTCATTATTTAACACTGACAAATTTTCGGTTTTGGAGGAGGGATGAATATGTCCCATAGGACTGGGGCCACTCTCAACCCTTGCACAAACCCTCAGGGGAGGGGATTTTCTGTTTATAACTACTTATTCACAAATTATTCATCAGCCATTTCATCAGTCCACTAAGTGCTCACTTTATCGATACTGTGTAGTGCTGATTTTGTAATCAAGATATGAAGTGAGACACAGTCAAATGGCTTATAAAAATGAAAGTATGTTACCTCCAAGCAGTTCTCTTTAGCAATCAAATCTGTAATCTTAAGGAATGAAATCTAGTCTACCTGACATGACATATTTTCTATAAATCAATAGTTACACACATTACTTAAGTTTTTAAAAAAATCACTATTAAAGCAGCTTTTTATTAAGCTTTCTTTCTGGGATAAAATCTCTTATTTGGTCATGTCACAAGATATCCATTTGTTTAGTTTCCTGGAATTCATCCACTATTCCAAGATTTCCTAAGAATGCATGTCAGCTGGTCAGACTTTCCTTCAATCATGTCTTCTGGAATTCTATCCAGACCTGGTGAATTCAGAGTCTTCTTTCTGACTTTAGCAGTGAGGCAGAGGGGGCTCACCTTGACTGTGGGATCAAATAATTTTGGTCCTCTAGTAAATTTTCATGACTTAATTCTGATTACTGGAAAACACTCATTTGTTTGCCAGACTCTCTGTATAATCATAATGACTAGGCTTGATTCAGCCCAGGTGATTAATTCATCTCTATCTGCTGTAATGAGGCCAAAATAGAGAAACAGCATACTGGTGGCAAAATCTTTCATGTAAGAAAACAGACATCGGTAATGTTTAAGAGACCTAAAGGATGCTTTTTTAAGGGCTGCATGAGACCTGTCTTATACCTCTGAAGTTTACAGCACTACTGACGATAACTTTTCTTTTCATATATGCTGTTCTTCAGACTTCTAGACTATGCTAGTTAGCACAGTGATGTTTCCTCAGTATATCCCGTTACCGCTTCGGTCTATTTTGTTCTCCTGAAGTGGGTAATAACCACTGATTTTAATGTTCTAATCATGCAAATCAACTCATCAGCTTTTAGGAATACCAGGTAGATCAAATTTTTTCTAATCAATGAGAATTTCCAATTCCTCTTGCCTTCAAGCAACTGAAAAATACATTCTTTCCATATCGGTTGACCTTGATGACAACTTCCCAAGTTTGTGTTTATACCACATTTGCATTCTTATTAAGTATCCTTTTCTATTTTTGTGTTAATAGCCTCATAGTTGCTTCAGCTAATCTCCAGTTGAGAAGATTATCACCTTTTTTCTTCTATGAGAAGTAAGCTGTCGTATTTATAAATCCAGCCATCTCTTAGGATAAATGTCTGACAAACTGAAACCTTCCCTTTCATATCAACCATGCAAACAGTGGTCCCCTCTGGTATCTTCTGCCTTTTCAGTGCTATTAGAATGACTCTAAGAAGATTATGTGGGCTTTTGTCTTCTGCCTCCCTCCAAGATAACTGAAGCTACCTAAAGTACATAGTTCCACGTGAATGTCATGTTAACTAATTTCAGTGTGCATCATTCCTTACAAATATCTCATAAGTATCTGGTGTATTGTCTGTCCTCTTTTTTCAACAGAGAGTCATCAGTGGTGATTGCTTACCCTCCTGGGTTATCTGAACTCTTTCATAGGTACTTGCTTCATGTAGAAAGAATATGAGTCAAAATATTCAATAGGCTTTTATTCTATTCTTTCAGAAACAAGGAATGAGTTGCTGATCATCTGATGATCTGCCGCTTGTAGAGAAAAGTGATTGTCCTTCAAAGTAAGGAAGCAGGCGATGGACAACATTAACACCTCTCATATTATAATGCAAACTATAATCATGACTTCAGAAGTGTTATTCATCACTGATATGAGCATTCATATAAAAATCTGAAGTAGTTTATTTGTGGAGAAATATAAGATTATAGTTAAGGAACTGCAATGTAGTGTTAGAGAGATTAAAGCATCAAAAGTTTATCTGCTGGAGGCATAAGAAAGCATGCCTCTTGTAGTATCTTAAATATCACCTAGCTGATCTTTGGCTGATAAACATTTATGGCATGGTATGAGCTAGATCCTAACAGGGTCAGACTATTATTGCAGATTTCCAGCAAACAGACCACACAGTTTAAAGGAAATGGTAGTCAAATGTAACAAATCAATGGACAGACCTCTAGGTCTACCCTGCCTTACCCTGAGTTAGTTTGTTAAGCTTGATTTGATAACAGCAGGTGATAAGGCAGGAAGTATAACTTGTTAGGTATAGAAAGTAGTAAACAGAATTCTTAATAATTTATAGGGTGTGTTTTCAACTCCTTTTACTTATGTAGTTCTCACATAAGTAATGTATAATACAGTGTCCCTGTGCCAGAGCGCAAAAGGTACATTTGGCATCACAATCCCTGAAGCAGCTTTGTCACCAGTGTGATCTGAGTTCGCTCATTTGTTCTGTGATTAAAATATAAAACCCATTTGATCAGACAACAGAATAAATGATGAATAGGAAATTGGGATGTGGAGGGAGGCAGAGCAAATGCCTCACGGAGGTGAGGCTACCACAGATTAAACAAGCAGCAAAGTTGAGAATATATTCCTGGTACTGTGGGCACACAAAGCATTCACACAAACAGCACTGACAACCTCATCCTGTTCCCCTTCCTGGCTGAGCATGATGAAGGTCTTTAGTGTGAAACCTGGCACCTAGACATTTGAGCCCCTGAAGCCACAGTCCCACTCCAGCTGCTGATGCAGACCCACTCACTCACATATACTCACGCACACATGGATCATGGGACTCCACATGTCCCAGTAACCAGCTCCTCCTTGGTCTCAACCTGAGAAGCACGGCTGGCTCCTCGGCCATTGTACCTACTTGTCAGCTAGTCTGGCTTGCTCTTTGCGAGTGCTCATGCACTCACAGGCATCACAGACACATCTACACATAACATTGAGCCTCTTACCCAGGAAAAGTGTTAGAAAATGGGTTTTGATAAGAAGATAGGACAGACTGTGCTGATCAGGCACAGGGCATGGCCAGACAGTTGTACCAACCTTGTTTACCTGCAGCTGGCCCCTTCAATTCCCTTATCCTTATACTTTCCCGTGTTTGCTCATGTTTGTTCCTCAGATCACCTAGATTCATCTCCTTCCATGCCTTCTTTCCTTCCCTAAACATCCCAATGTAATTCTTATGCAATCCCAAAATGCTCTTTCCCTTGCATCCTATAACATGTCCCATACCCCTGCAGTGACCCCCTCCATCTGAAGGGTGGTCTGGACACCCATCTTGATGGTGTCACCCTGCCCTATGGTTGAGGCTCTACTGAGATGCCCTGGCACAGTCCTGGTCGGGATGTCCTCCAAGACCATAATTCCGGTACCCCTGCCAGCCAGTGTCTCTCTGCACTCCCTTCTGTGTGTGCAGACAAGCTTTTTGCCTTGTAACCTAACAGAAACATGTGAGGCATGTGAAAAAAAAAGCATCATATCCTCCAGTCAAACTAAGTATTAACATTTTAAGTAAGACTGCTCTGTCAAAGGGTATTTCTGTTCAGTTCACGTGACAATTGTCTCCAAGTAATTGGTTCCCTGAATAGTCTTCAAAATGAAGAAGGGGCACAACAATCACATCAAAAGGATAATAACACTTATTACGTGTGTTAAAGGACACCTGGACCATTCTTACAAATCCTTTGTGAGATACAAAGAAATAATCTCAGCAGGAACATCTCAACATCTTTTTCAATAGAAGTACTTTAAAAAGTCTTTTGACTAATACAATTCTCCTGAATAAATAGGTGAAAAACGGTGGTGTCCATAACAAAAGACTTACTATTCAAAACTCTATTGATTACATTATGCCAACTGTCTTAAGTCAGAAGTGAGCTTCTGCAATTTACAAAGCGTGAGAGATTATTACTCATACTGGGCCAGCTCTGTAGTTTAGTGTCCTCAGGCAGCATTCTTCTAAGTGTCTCCCAATTTCACTTTGTTTTTCCTTTTCATTGACAATTCCCTTTCCAAACAGGGCAAATGTTGACATCTGTGTCTGATTAGGTATGTTGGAATATTCTCCCTTTTTTTAATAACTTTTGAAATGAATTGCCTGAAGTAACATTCCAAGTTATTGACTAAGCAGGACTTAAAAGGTCCCAGCTAGAAATTACCCTGTCATGTCTGTTGTGCTTCTGTTTTGCTGTTGGTAGCAACAGCCTCCTCCTCCCCTGCAGTCTATGTGACATGAATCCCTATAGCTCTATTCCATCTTGTGTCAGCAGACCTTTCAGTAACAACATTTTGGGTTTCTTTAGATGCTTCACAGGCCTCAGAGAAACTTCCTAATATGAAAAAAAAATACACAACAATAATCTGGACATAACCTAAAATTACTTTTGAAGTAAAAATTTGTATAAAATCCTGAGAGTATCTTTTTCTCTCTTTGTTTAGATATAGACATAAACACACATGTATGTCAGCAGTTTGTGTAACCAGCCAACCATTAAGCAACAGCAGACCCTTGCCGGTTTCTCACAGCTACCAATCCCTTTTCACATCTTAATTTCCAAACCCCTGTGATCAGAATCTACCCCTTTTTTTTTTCTTTTTTTAATTTTCAGGGCAATAGGCTCAGCGACATGAACCAGAATGGCAAGCATCTAGCAGCATAACTGACAACAGCCTAGCAGATAGCGCTGAAAAAGATGTTCCACTTTCAGCAGAGCTCACAAGGATACCCAGCATCCTGCTGTGAGGCAATCGAACTTGGAAGAAGCAAGCAGAAAAAGGAGTTGAGACAACATTTGCAACTGTAGCTGACTGAGCAAATTCTGACTGTGTCCCAGTTTCAGAATCTAGCAAAAATACTGTTGTTCTTTTTGACATTTGATCACTCAAATCTTGCTTTAAAGGATCCATTATTGGTTAAAATGAGAAAAGGATTTTTTCTGTCTCTGTCTGGCCAGAAGAGCAACCTTTTTTTTCTCTCTTGTGAAAATTTTGCCAGTATTCTGAGGTGACTCTAGATGAATATCATCTGGTCTAAGTACCACCTTCAGACCATATAAACTACAATATAACCACCTTGCTTTAAATTTCCTTTTCTTCAGCATTATCTGGTATTTAGAATAAGATAGTGATACTTTCTTTAACAAACTACTTTCTTCAGCTCCTTTTCTTTGACAAAAATATTAAAGGGAATATGAATAGTATGAATCACTCCAGTGGTATACTGAAGAACCATTTCTACCACTTTTTGTATGTGCCACCAGGGCAGATAGAAATATGAAGAAAGATCAAAGAAAACATAAGATCACAGGTGAGGTCTGCCCACCAGTTTCCAAATCTGGCTCTACAGTATTAGCAAATCAATATCAGCCTAAATAGGTGTGAAGTGCAGCCTGTTGACCATGATGATTCAACATTTCAGTTCAGTTCACTTCAATACCACACTGAAATGATGTATATAAAAGAATTATTTTGATGTGCAGTCTTTCAAGATCACTAACAAAAGAATAAGAAAGAAAAAAGAAATGGGACACCACATATATATACCTCTGTTGTGGTTTGAGCCCACTCAGCCAGCAATAAAGCAACCACACATCCACTGGCTCACCCCTGTCCCCCTATGGTGGGATGGGGAGATGAAAATACATCAGAAGGCTTGAGCATTGAGACAAAGAACAGGGAGGGCTCGCTGTCCAATTACAGTCATGGG
Organism: Chloroceryle aenea; assembly: GCA_013399075.1. Taxonomy (NCBI): domain Eukaryota; kingdom Metazoa; phylum Chordata; class Aves; order Coraciiformes; family Cerylidae; genus Chloroceryle; species Chloroceryle aenea. Next base: position 163,575 of record VWZY01000319.1, on the reverse strand, counting down.
CAAAAGACAGAATCGACTTGGGGAAACAAAATTCACTTAATTTAAGAAACAAGCCCACCACCAGCTCATCAACTGAATCAGCATAGGACAGTGATAAATGCAATCCCTTCTTAAAAACACTTTCTCCCCACCCTTCCCTTCTTCCCAGGGCCAGCTCTGCTACCTACTCCCTCGCAGCAGTGCAAGGGGACAGGGAAGAGGGGTTGTGGTCAGTTCCAGTCTGTTCCATGTCTGTCAAAACAGCCCATCAAAATACATTATTCCACTGTATTCAGCATTGGTAGGGCCTCACCTTGAGTACTGTGTGCAATTCTTGGCTCCACAGTTTAAGAAGAATGTGAAGGTCCTTGAATGTATCCAGAGGAAAGAAAAAAAGCTGGTGCAAGGCCTGGAAGGGATTTCCTATGAGGAGTGGCTAAGGACTTTTGGCTTATCTAGTTTGGAAAAAAAAAAAAGAGGATGAGGAGTGACCTCATTGCTCTTCACAGCTTTCTGCAGAGAGGAAGTGGAGAGGGAGGTGCTGGTCTCTTCTCCCTGACATTCAGTGATAGGATGAGTGAGAATGGTTCAAAACTGTGCCAGGGGAGGCTTAGACTGGACATGGGGAGCATTTCTTTACAGAGAGGATGGTCAAACATTGGAACAGGCTTCCCAGAGAGGTGGTTGATGCCCCAAGTCTATCACTGTTTAAAAGGCGTTTGGACAATGCCCTTAACAACATGCTTTAACTTGGTCAGCCCTGAACTGGTCAAGCAGTTGGACTAGATGATTATTGTAGGTCTTTTCCAACTGAAGCATCTTCTATTCTATTCTATTCAACAGTTGCATTTAGTGGTTTTCACAAAAGAAATGTTGTTTATTTCATGTTTAGAATGAAATGATGTTTGCACTTGTTTTACTTTCTTTTTTTCATTCTCCTTTGCTACAGAGCTGGCAAATATGTCAATGCAAATTCACAAAACATGACACATAGTGCAGTCATCCTGAAATTATGCAAGCATGGATCAGACTAGACACGTGACTAAGGTACAGAAACACAATGGCTAAAGAAGACCTATAAAAATAATTCTCTAAATAAATACTGGTAAATCTTTAAAAATATTTTTGATGTTTTCTAAGTTCTAAGGCTCCTTGTTCCAGGTTCATGAAGGATTCCTGGTTCACAAAGGACAGTGCTCACACACACAACTAATAAGCAAATAACAATATTATTCAAGCAAACCCAACTAGTTACCTAACATCCCCATATACATATTGACCCCAAGGTGGTAGACAAACTGCCGAGCACGAGGAGGACGCATAGCACGGTGCTTGATAAGAAGGATTGGTAGGTCCTAATGCTTTCTGCATGGTGTCCCCTGGATCAAGATGCCTATCAGATCAACCTTCCAAAACCTAATCTCCCTCCTCTCCCTGCTGCAGTGGGCTACTTATAGCTCTACTGGCAGGGACGGGGAGAGTGCTCCAGTGTTGGTGCACGCGTGGCCAGCATGTCCACAGCGGCTGCACCGTATTTTTACACTCACAGTGGCTAACAACAGTCATCCACCCTGTTGTG
>VWZY01000319.1:119303-162008 GCA_013399075.1 Chloroceryle aenea | reverse complement strand
TCCACCCTGTTGTGCACGAGTGAGGATCTTGGGGTGGTCATTACTTGATCAATCTTCCATCCTATCCTTGAGATGTCCTTTTGTTGTTTGGTTCCTGATATCTCTCGCCAGACAGCAAGGAGCTGGCTAAGACTGGCTGACTGCCTGATTCCCCCATACACCTGCACATTCCACACATGGGAGCGAGTATTTTGCTCTCCAGTGAAATGCAACAACAAATAGAGGTGTGCTGGAGGGATGCAACGACGGATCAACATGTCCCAGTACAGATATAGTCCTTGTTGCATATAATAATATATATTTCCTATTTGATTCTGAGGTATTTATTAAAAAAAAAAAAAAACAAAACAACAAATAGTCATAGTTTTCCAAAATAAAAATAAGCAAAATATTAATGCATTCCTAATTGAATTGTTATATATAGAAAGTCATTCATAATGAGATGATTAGCTCTGTTAGCAGTAGGGATTACTAGGAAATTTGGAGTTGTTTAAACTTAGGCTCATCAACTGAAAGACAACTTGTCCACTAACACTTCAGAATCCTGTTAAATAATGAGAATTGTGTGTCATGTTTCTATATTCTTTATCCATGCCTGTGAAGCAATTAATTCTGTAAAAAAATTAAATAAATTTAAGAAATTACAGATAATCATAAATGGAGACTAATAAGAAACATATTTTCCATTCTATCTACATTGATATTCACCAGAAGAGAAGGAATATCATGCTGCTTAATTAACCTGAAAAACCCTGGACAAAATATAAGATTGCTCTGAAAAATCACCATGTTAAAGAAGAGCAACTGGGTATTAAACCTAGTTACATTCATGTCTGGTAGAAGATAATATGAACAGATTGAAGTCAGAGAGCAATGCAGAAGAACCAGTAATAATGGAGATGATAGATCCCCTTTATGCAGCCTGCATTACATTAAAAAACATCTCAGGTCTCAAAGAACAAATTTGAATTACGAGTTTTATGCAGCAGTGGCTACATATTTTCCTCCACATATCTTCTTCAGCAGTATTTTCTCACTGTGCACTGGGTATTAAGTTTCAAGAACTTGCAGACCACTTGCACTGTCTGTGTGACTGTACTGGGTTTGCATGGCAAGGTTTTGGTAGTGGGGGGGCTGCAGAGGTGGCTTCTGTGAGAAGCTGCTGGAAGCTTCTCCTATATCCGACAGAGAAAATACCACCTGACTCCAAGACAGACCCATCGCTGGCCAAGGCTGAGCTCATCAGTGACAGTGGTAACACTTCTACAGTAACATATTTAAGAAGGGGAAAAAAAGACAAACCCACACAGCAGCAACTGCAGCTGGAAAAAGGAGTGAGAATGTGTGAGAGAAACACTGCAGACACCAAGGTCAGTGAAGAAGGAGGGGGAGGAGGTGCTCCAGGTGCCAGAGCAAATTCCCCTGCAGTCCCTGGTGAACACCAGGATGATGCAGGCTGGCCCCCTGCAGCCCATGCAGTTCCGGTGAGGAGCAGATATCCACCTGCAGCCCTTGGAGGCCCCCACATTGGAGCAGGTGGATACCTGAAGGAAGCTGTGATGCTGTGGGAAGCCTGTGCTGGAGCAGGATGCTGGCAGGATCTGTGGCTCCATGAAAGGTAGCCACATTGAAGCAGCCCATTTCTTGGGAGGACTACACCTACGGAAGGGACTGACACTGGAGCAGTTCTGAAGAACTGAAGCCCATAGGAAGGAATGATATTGGAGAAGTTTGTGAAGGACTGTCTTCCATGGGAGGGTCCTCATGCTGGAGCAGGGGAACAGCGTGAGGAGTCCTCCCATGGAGGAGGAAGGAGCAGGAGAAACAATACATGATGAACCAACTTCAACCCCCATTCCCCATCCCCCTGCACTGCTGGCAGGGTTCCTCCAGAGAACGCAGGAGTAAAGCTGAGGGAAGAAGTGAGAGGTGGAGGGGAAGGTGTTTTTAAGATGTGGCTTTATTTTTTATTCTCTTACTGATTTCATTGGTAATAAATTATTTTTTCCTGAAGTTGAGTCTGTTTTGCCCATGATGGTAACTGCTGAGTGATCTCCCCGTCCTTATCTCGACGCATGAGCCTTTTGTTGCATTTTCTTTCCCCTGTCCAGCTGAGGAAGGGAGAGATAGAACAGCTTGGTGGGCCAGGATCAACCCACCCCGGTGACTTTTAAATAAAGTACTAAAAGCCATGGGAACAAGATTACTGTAAAGACGTGTAGTTTCTTTGAATGACAGCATTCCCAACGCCCTGACTCTTGCTAGCACTGCAGTTGTGGCCATGCACAATACGATTACTTTGTAATCATCGGCAATAGAGACTTTGGATGTTTTCTGAGGAAGCTGCATTATCCTCACATAATAACATTGATTTAAAATTCTTCTCCCGGTGTTGGTAACAGTGGCATCTGCAGAGAGCAGTTTAGTTTTGAATGCTTCATACTCTCATCACAGTGGAGATCAACAATGAGTCAAGGATGTCTGTCAGGTTTGTCTTATAACTTCAACAAAGGCTGATTTTTTGGGAACACAGTGATTTAATGAGTTTTCTGTTGTCAAAGGAAAGACAAGGTCATTCTAATTACCAGTCCATTTCTTTTCAGAATCTGAAGCACAATTCAAGTAACTGTAAAATTCATGGCTCACATATTAGCATTAATTTTGAGATGTTAAGAAGAAACAGAAGAGTCAGTTCAATAGCCCATAAATTACAATGCATTTGCAGATGATAATTGAAGTGTCACCAGCTGGCAGTACTCACAATGACCATAAACTGGGGATCAGACTTGTGAGTACCTGTTGATCTCCATTTGAAAAACCCTTGTCTCACTCAGAATGCACTATTGCTTGGTTAAGAAACACATACAGTGAGAAATACAGCAGTGAACTCACTCGGGTAAACTTGCACAGTATTTCACAAACTTGGACACATTTCTTGCTTCCCAAATTCTACAATTTGAAGCTTGCTTCACTGAAACCTTTTTTTTAAAGTTCAAGTTAGAACTTCTCACATGGATATGCTGGAAGGATTTGATGCAAAAGACTGAGAGTTTTTGACACCTTTCTATTGCACCTGCAAGAGTCATAACAATCAAAAAAAGGATGAGAGATAGTGAACTGCAGATTCAGATACTAAGGAATACTGAAATGCTGCCAAAGATCTGGTACTATACAAAAGAGACTAAACAAAGGATTATTTAAGGCATAGACATCAAACAAATTAGGTAAGAAGAAATAATAAGTTGTTGGGTTGGTTTTTTTTATGAGGAGCAAATTCCTCTTAAGTTCATTTTATAATTCACATTTCTGTCCATCCTAATCCATAAATAGAGTGAAATTGTCCTCACCTTGTCCATGTCCCTTTAGCTAACATTACATTAATATGCACACAGCTAAATATGAGCTGCTCATTTTATTCTCCTTTTACTGCAGCCATGGAGTATGATTCCTCTGATTTTAGGGTGAGATGGACAGAATCTGTGTACTTCCACTGATTTGTAAGCAAATGCAGAAGATGAGAGTAGACATAAACTTCTGTATAACATTCTAGTTTTTAAGAAATTTAAACATTCACATTTTTAAGACAAAGTCCTCTGTATGAATTATTTTTTCATCAGTTTCATACATGATTTGGGTTTAAAAAAAATAATAATACATACTGAGGAAAATGAGATCTTTTTTTCCTAAGTAAGCCTATGTTAAGTCATTCACATTTCAAAAAAAATAATTCCATGCAATGTCTGGCAGTTCTGGTCCACTAAAAACCTAGCAGATAACACCTTTATTGTAAAATATCACCTTACACATACATTAAGCATTAATACTGTGGGAACAGTGTCCTGAGGGAAGACCTCATGATGCTGATGTATTGTAAGGCCCACCCTGCGTTCTCCTTGAGAGGGACAGATAGGTCCCCAAGGATCCAGAGGAACATTTGAAAGGTGACCATAACACAAAAGGAAAAGGTAGATGCTACAAAGATTTTAGTTGCATTATAAAAGAGACTTTTCTCTACAAGATAACTTAGATTGTGAGAGTGATAAAATATTAACTGGTCTGGAAGTCAATTCTTGGTCCCCTATACGGTCAGTTCACTTTTGCCCATGAACAAAATTTTGAGTGCAACACAGACAAAATACAAAGCCCATGATCTTAGGAGATCCATAGCTAACATGACCTTGCAAACCAGGTTATTCCTCACAAAGCCTAGCTTTGTAAGCATCAGCTTCTGGATGGTGAGCAATTGCATTGTGCGTCACTCACTTCATCTATTATTTTATCAGTATTATTATTTCTTCTCTCCTTAAACTGTCCTTATCTCAGCCCTCAAGGTTTTGCCTTTTTCTTCTGCTTCTCCTCCCCATGCCACCGGCTGTGGGGCAGGGAATGAGTGAGCAGCTGCACAGTGCTTGCTGACTGGCGAGGCCTAAACCACAACACCTCGATGGTAGGAAAAAAAGCCTTGCTTTGGTTAGTCTGGAAACTCACTTTCATGTGAAGTACATGTTCCAAGAAGTCAGGAAGGAACTGTAGTATATTTTAAGTGACAGCTTTGACTCACAAGTCTGTCCTGGAATCCCCTCCGACCTTAAGGAAAGCAATGTGCCAATGACTAGTCCTTACCCTCTATTGAAATAAAATTTGTGCTCAGAATGAATATAAAACCATTCCTTAAACAGTGAAAGGTATTACAAGAATTCATAAGATTGATCTCTTTTTTAACACATACGAATGCTTTATTTTTTAATTACATTTAACTTTGCCCTACAGATCCATGCATTACAAATATAAAACACTGTGTTTATAAAGCATTCATATTTGCTTTGAGAATTTGCTCAAAAATATGCTACAGTGTTTGAAATATGGAGGTATCTAGCATCAAGATACAGAAGCTTAATTATTTATTCTTTGCTAGTCCACTACAAAGACTTTAATAACATGATAAATTAATAAATGTGGCAAAAAATCTGTATTTCCAGTGTTCAGACAAGTCAAACGCTCCAAGGATAAGTGGTCTAGAAACTTAAGCAGTCCCATCTGACTATCTAGCAAACCCAAGATACACACTTTATGACTGCTCTAAATTGGGTGTGCTTCCCTCCTTTTACCAAGGAATCGAGTTATGTTACTCTTTCTTGGGAGTGTGTTTTTTAACATCTCCATACCCATACACACACAGACACACATACACGCACAAGTGCTTGTTCTCTTTTACACAAGCAGAATACTTTCTACAATTGCAGAGATGAAAGAAGTTCAGTGAGCTGAGAAGACAGTGGCCCTACGTGCTCTGCAAGACAGAACACAAGACACTGGAGAAAGCAGAAGTCAAAAATAAATTACATTACCCATTCAGAGGCTCCCAAATGTATTTGCATAGACACCCGAACACTCCAGAGTAAGCGGTTTTTTCCCTTGCAACTTGGTTTTGCCTTGAAACTCATTCTTTTTTCCCACCCCTCTCTGCACAGCTTGATCTTCAGCATTACTTTATTACAGTGCCTTTGGATTAGAAACCCCATTGCTCATGAGCTTGCGTGGAAAAGCACGAAAAGCACACACTAGCGTCCGAACGTGGTTTGGGAAGCAGCCTGCGTGCACTGATGGAGGAGCCCCAAGTACTGGCGTGAGAACAGACGCGCTGGCAGGAGCTCCCCGCAAGGTGTAACAGGGGCAGGCGGCCGCACCGGGCACCACCGAGGGGCTGTTTATACAGAGGGAAGGCTGCGTGCGGCCTGTTGTCAGGTTGGGGCTGCGCACGGCGCTGGCTCTCCGCACGGCGCTGTGGCTGCGCACGGCGCGCAGGAAGGCGGAGTGCAGAGGCGCAATCCTAGGCACGTGAGGCGCAGAGCCCGGCGGACGCTGATGAGCGAACACATGAGACGGGTCGGAGCGCGTCTATATAAGGCCCACGCCTCGCCTGCTCACTTTACGGCNCAGCGAGGCCGAGGCTTGCTGACTGCATGTATGTGCCCGAGGCCCAGGGAGCACCTCGGCCGGTGGTACAAGAGCGCTAATAAAGGCCAGATCCTGTCCTTTCGTTCTGTTCTGGTCTTGGCGTCAGTTTGTTTATTGAAACAGCAGCGGGAGTATTGTCTGCTGGGAAGGGGCACAAGTGTTGAATACTTTTAGTTTTTACTAATGATGTTCATGTAGAGAACTAGAAATGAAGAATAAAAAACCATCATGTGATCACATAGTGTTTTTTACCTTTTAAGTACCGTGTGCTTCATTTTGTTTGGTAAAGGTAGAATGGCAGCATTGCTTGTGGTAACCATCCTAAGGCTTGTGCTTCAGGTGCTTTGGGAAACTTGCAGTATTGTGCTGGAATTCAAAGAGTACCCTGATACAAAAGCTTTTATAAGTTCTGGAGTTAGATTTTCCTGTTAGTTTTAATATATTAGCATCTGTGTAGACCCTTCTCAACCTTCAGACTTTGAGTGTGAAATAGTACTATTGAAATGAAACTACTATCTTTAATCTTTACACTTGCTGAGAAGAATCTTAGTTATTTTCTTGAGAATAGACTTGACCTGAGTCTAGTCAATCAGTGAAAATACTAAAAATTACAGAGAAGATGCAACAAGGGATGTGCATTTCCACATGGTAGGTTGCAGAGATAAATTTTTAGGAGGAAGAAAACAAAGCCAGTTATCTGTTCAAGTGCAAACTGGCTTTCATCTGAAGATCACATTAATTAAATCATTGAGAGACCTGAATCTTAATTGTAAGCTGGCCACAGAGTACAAATAATGATCATGGAATGATGGATTGGTGAGTGATGCATTTATCAGGTGATTTGTGGAGTAAATTTCAGTTTTTTCCAGTTGTAAATTGGATTCTGAGGCAGTTGGGAGAATTAGTAAGTTTGTATAGTAGCAGTTTCTATGCTTTCAAATATTTCTTTAAACATAGACAAACATTTATGTTAACCACTCTGTGAAACTGGTGAAGACTGCTGAACTGATGTGCCTAGTGAGTTGGTATTTGGAAATGGGATTGTGATCAGTTTGCTCAAGAAATGTGAAGGCATCATTCTTAGCTGCTACTCTGAAGGGGAACAATTTGTTCTCTCCATGCAAGATGAGAGAAGACTGGAGAGTATCTCTGAAAGTCCTCTCTTCCATTTCTTATAAGAAATTTATTATTTGTCGTGGATTGACCCCAGCCAGCATCCAAATGCCCACCCAGCCACTCGCTCCCTTCTGCTGCAAGGTGGGTAGAAAACAGGAGACACACAGTTGCTTGTGAAGACAAAACATCATAAGCACTGCTGTCCCTTCCCTGTGTGGCTTCTCCTCTCTGAGTTTTTATTGTTGAGCATTATAAATGGTATACAGCAGTGTTGCTTCTGAAGCATGTATATAAATAAAATGCTTGGTTATATAATTTTCTTCTCAGTGTTGCATTTTTGTTTATGGGCAGTCTTTCAAAGCTGATTCTATAAATCTGAATGGTTTGTGTAGCTGCCATGCCAAAAACTCAGGATTCTTGTTCAAAGACTTCTGTTAAATAGGAGAATCTTGACTAATACCTCCTTATTTCTTACCCTGCAGTACAATTTTTCTAAACCCCATTTTAAGAGCTCTACCATACATTCTAACAGGATGTGACTACATGTCTGGAAATGTCACCATCTGAGAAACTGCACAACTGGGAAAACAAAAAAAAAACTGCTTAACCTCCTTAGATTACTAGAGACATAACGGGGTGATTTTCCTTTTCATTGTATCAGCCAAGAGCAGTAACATTATGCCTCAATTTTTATTCCCCTCCCCATTTTCTCATGGAACAAGCACGCATTTCTGATGTTTACAAGCTTTGTGAAAAGATGGTTGGGGATTTCCTCCCTGTAGGAAACCTTACAGGTGTCTTTCTCAAATTATCCTCTCGTGTGCACGGCCAGCACTGTAAGCGGTCAGCTCAGGAGGGGTGAGCAGCAGCTGTTGGTTTTGATTCTGGTTTGCATGCACTGACACATTACAAGAAGGAATACAGCACTAACTATTTTTTTCTATTAAGTTCTAATTCTAAACTCTAAAACTAATAAATTACCAGTTAGGAAGCTGTTATTTGCTGGTCACCAAATAGCCAATGTGCCATTTGAAGTGCCTGTGTGGCACGTGAGTTCTGAAGAGAAGACAAGGCACTCTGTCTCTAATGGGACTCTGTGTCTGCTCAATAGTTGAGTGTTGTTTAAATGTATTTGTAATTAACTTCTTTGTTCTCGGTGGAAGGCCCTAGCTTAAAAAGCAGCATGCATGTTTTCAGGCTATAGTGGTATACTTGGTGCTCCTTGCTTTTTTCTTTTAATAAATTTTTAGGCTGAAACTTTGGCCATTTTTTTTCCCCTCTGCATCCTACTAACATTGAGTAACAGATAAGAGTAATTTATATTTCAGCCTATTAAAGTGGACAGTTGTCTGCCCTGGTACAGCATCTGGTATGTCAGTTACAACCTTGGGTTACTTCACAACTCTCTTTGCAGGGGAGGAGGTAGTACTGCCTCTAGGCAGCAGGAGGAAAGTCTGAAGAGGCACCTCCAGAGGTACCTGGAAGGCTGGGGTAGTTTGGATTTTGCTTGCAGCTCTTTCTCAGCTGGGAAAGTTTGTTTTGCTAGGTTGATTATTAGGAGTGTGTGTTTCTTTCTGCACTTAAGTGTTTGACCATGGTATGTCAAACAGCAAGCTCTATTTCAAATGCACTTGTGTTTGCTTTTCTGAGAGGAAATAGAACTTTCACTTTAACCCCTGACCTGGGCTGAAACCTCAGTGTATTGTGACATGGATCCAATAAGAGAGGGCTGCTAGACCACGAGGGGTCATTCATGTGGCCCTGCCTTTGGAAATGGAATTTAAAAAGCTGACAAAGACGGAGGAGAAATGTTAGTAAGTCTGAGGGGTAGCACAGTGCTAAAAAACAAGTAGTCATCATACAGAAGACACTGGTCATTGGCAGAGATGATGGTAAGTCATCTGACTTAGACTGGCTAGAAGTCATGGTGAAAGAAAAGTCATGTCAAGGTTTCTTGTTCACTGTTTTATGCAGAAAGCAGGAACAAGCTATCCAGTAATCAATACCCCTTCAAAATGCCAAAGTGAGGTCAGGAAACAAAATTGATAGAATTTCTCTGTGTTGTGTTGGGTAGATCTTTGGTTTGCGTATGGGAAAAGGTTTCTTGGTCCTTTTGTGTTCCTGGAGAGTTTTTTTTTAAACAGCATGATGTTCCTTGTTTTCTTAAATCCTGATGTTTCTTAGGAAGTTAGGAGCTACTGGGGACGGAGTATTTGGCAGTTTGTTACTGCCATCTTGGCAAGATAAGCTGATGGAGACTTTCAGGAGTGATGTTAGAAAGACTAAGGAATATAGCACAGTGCTAAAATCTACTCAAACTTAGCAAAGTTTCCCTATGTAATCTAATGTACTGATACAGGACTTAAATGCAGTAGCCTAGTAAGTAATACTCAGGGGATGCCTTGTATTTGTACAGAGGTGTTTTAGCTGTGTGGCCCTGCAGTCCCTAGGCCTGGCTTCAGGGACACTTGGATTAGATGTTCTGTTTATTGTGTCTTACGAATGCAGTGGTCTTAAAAATATTGTCAACTGATGTATAATGGATGGTCGTATGCCTCTTAAAAAATATTTTCTAGACTTTGCCATAATACTACTTCTGTATTGGCTCTACCTGGTTTCAAAAGCTTTCCCCAAGGTATTTCAGGAATCTTACAGGATAGGTTAATGAGAAGTAAGAGAGCAATTGTCTTTATATAACTTCTCTTTTGTGGCTTCAGTGATAGTGTACAGGCTGGGTCTTAAGGATTAGTGTATGCAGTTTAGTGTTCAGTTTTATTGCATCTGAGATCCTTCCTACATGTTGTTTTTCTCAGAAAAGTTAATTTGTGCTTCCTTCAAAAGCATTTGGGGAATACGCCCCAGATTCAGAATGATTCAGTTCCAACCTTGAGGCCTCTTGAAACGACATTTTGAAGGCAATCTGAGTTAATTATGAAAGATAATAATGGAGTGGATAATAAGCATCCAGAAATTTAGAGCTGAGAGATAATACAGGTGTTTGAGGCATTTGGTTAGTTGTCTGTAAATCTGGTAATTCCTGTGCTTGAACACACACCTGCTGCCAATTTAAAAACCACACAGGATTGCACCTTGTATCCAGCTTCTCTTTGAGATGTGGACATTTTACTGGACTTATATCTCATCTACTGGGCCATGCAAATATCTTTGGTATTATAAAGGGACTCCAACACCACTAGACTGTGCTTCAAGACTGAATCCCACCCAGTTGCCTACCATAATGGAAGCTTCAATCCTTCTGCCTGGTTCAGGCATAAGTTTTCAGAAACGTTTTCTCATTATTAGTTTGCTGTACAAAATCACTTCTGGTTTTGGAGAGAAATATCAGCGTATGTGCCTAAATGTCTGCAGGGTAAATGGGCTCTGGGCTTTGTGTGGTACTTCTTTGTACCACATGAGGGTGTTGAGAGAGCTGTCTGATGTCATAGTGAGGCTGCTCTCCTTAATCTTGGGGAAGTTGTGGGGACTGGGAGATGTCTCAGATGACTGAAAGAAGGCTAATGTCACCCACATCAACATGAAGGGCTTCGAGCAGGATCCAGGAAGTTACAGGCCCATCAGTCTTACTTCAGTACCTGGGAGATGGAGAACAAATCTTTCTGGTGGCTATCGCAAGTCAAATGAAGCACATGATTGGGAAAAGCCAGCATGGAATCACCAGGGGCAGATTGTGCTTGGCAAACCTGATCACCTTCGATGGCAAAATTACCTGGCTGGTTGATGTAAGCCAAGCAGTGGACATTATCTACCTGGATTTTTTCCCAGGCTTTCAATAAGGTTCCCCACAGCCTCCTCCTAAAGAAACTTTATCTAGACAAGTGGTTCATGCAGTGAATGGGGAACTGCCTGATGGGCTGCACCTAGAGGGTGGTGGTAAAAAGCTCCTTTTCAAACTATCAGCCTGTCACAGGTGGTGTCCCCCAGGGATTAATCTTGGCCCTAATGCTGATTAATATCTTCATAAGTGATCTGGATGATGGGATCAAGTGTACCTACCCAGATTAATTTTGTCAATGATACCAAACTGAGGGGGAAATGAACACTTTGGAAGGAGAGCCACCCTGCTCCTGCAATTGACCTGGATCAGCTGGAAGAGTGGACTGACAAGAACTTCTTGAAGTTCAGCAAGGACAAGTGTAAGGTCTTGCACCTGCAGAAAAAAATGTGCACAGTGAGAGCAATCAGCCATTGGAAAAATTTCCCCAAGGAAGGGGTGACTATTGGACACTTTTAAGACTTGGCTGTACAGGGTGCTGGGCCATCTACTCTGTAGTGTACTTTTGCCAAGAAAACTGGACCAAATGATCCTGAGGCTGGTCCCTGCCAGCCTGATAGTCTATGATTCTTTGATTCTATGATTACAGAGACTATGATACCAAGTAACGCTTAAAGGTGTGACTTGATCTGCTCAGAATGTTATATTAAAAGCAGGCTGTGCACAGCAGAAAAAATGCAGGGTTTCTTTCTGTTCCTGCCTTCACATTAGAGCTCAGAAGAAAGATAAAAGCTTGTATTAGTGGTTTTCTGCTACAATAAGCTTGTTGTGCTCGCTGATTATTATTGTACAAATTTTCTTTCACAGGCAGTCACCCAGTTGTCCCTCTGTGCAGTTAGCTCAGGTTATTCCGTTCAAGTTTTACTGTGAATCTTTAGCTACCGTTACAAGCCATTCCTTTACCTCCTGAAGCTGAGTTGCAAAGAACCTGGCAGTGCCATCTCTGTGACCAGTAGTTAGTGTTGGAAGCTTTATCCTTGTGTCTGCTTGCTGTTCACTACAGGAATGTGTTATGGAGTCTTTCCTGCTACCGTATGAACAGATGCTGTAGCATGGTCTTATCACAGCAGTTATGCAATGATGTTTTATTTCAGCAGTATTTTTACTGAAGTGTGTCCCATGTCCTCTCGGCTGTCATCGGTGAGATGTAACATGCATTACTTAGCTGTCATTAGAGCAAAAGCTTTTTTTATCTGTTATTTTTCATCCACTCTTTAATTCTTTTGGCCGTGTACATCCATACGGACCTTCCATACACCACCTGCTTTTCCCTTAGTGGCAAACTTTTCTGGAATGGAATAAGATGAACCCCCTGGGGTTGTTTTCAGCCTCTGTTGAAGGTGAGGTGTGGAAGAGAGGCAGAGGGAGACTCCTATTAAGCTAAATCAAAGCCATAAACCACCACCCTGTCTTGTATTTGTGGCTGATGCCTGGTGTTTGAATGAACATACATGTTATGTATGTTGAAGTTGGAGATGGCACCTATAGTAAATCTCCACATGTAAGGCAAGTCTAGCATTTCTGTTGCTTGGGGTACAGTTTGTCTCTCACTGCAGGGAATCAAAATGTTGTTTGGGTGATGGGATAAAAAAATGCAGACATTTTGCAGTCTAACAACTGAACTATGTCTTACATTTTTGGAAAAGAAAAATGAGTTATCCTGAAAAAAAGTTGATTTAAGTTTTTGTTTGTTTGGGGGATTTTGGGGGCTTTGTTTCATTTGGGGTTTTTTATTGAGCAACAACAGATATCCTTAGTAATGATCTCAAAGCACATGTAAAATGAACATGTTGTTGGGCCAAGCCATATGTTTGGCATCCCACCAAAACAGTACTGGGCATAATCCCAGGAAACTCCTCTCCAGTTGATGCTAGCAGGAACAGTGTTAGCAGCTGGTGTTTAATCCCATGTGCATGGCTAAGATTGTGAAAGAGGGAATCTGGACAGGGTTAATACTCTATTGAATGCATGGCTTGCAATCCCATTAGGTGGTTTTCAGTTTTTTTTCCTTGGTTTAGTGGCTTATATAATTAAGATCCTGAAATTGTCTCTGATATGAAGGATGGCACACATAACCACTGTTATGCCTCCTCATTACGATGAAGGATTTGTCTGAATTCTGGTATTCACTGACAAGAATACCATGTATCAGGTAGCCACTATTTCATCCTGAGCGCATTTTCCTTAATCTTATCATCTCTCTTTCAAAGACTGACCTGGTCTTGACCAGAGATCAGCAGAATTTGACCTAGACAACTTGAGAGAATACCAGTTTGGTGTCTGAGCCTTTTGCAGAAACAGTCTGAAAGTGTGCAGTTGTTCCTGCATTGTATAGCACTGCTTACAAAGGTGAAAAATAGGGAGTTGGAAAATATTAATATTGTAGTATCTTGCTATCGCCTGCCATTTATAATTAATATCTCATACATTATTAAACCACTGTTATCCCTGGTTGTCATCTCTGATGCTAGGTGCTGTATTTGTACTGTTTGCACCTAACATACTTGGATAAGAATTTAAATGAATCTAGTACAAATGTCCCCATACTTTTTTCATCTGCTGCTTTTATTTTTTCTTTAAAATGACAGTGAGCAATATGAACCAAGCAGAATGGGTGGGGGTGTGGGGGGTGTGGTGTGTATATATTGAGACTTTTTTGTAAATTAATCACAAAGTTTACCTTTGTGTTAATGAAGCTGCTGAGGTTAATTACAGCAATTTGAAAATGTGTTCATGTCACAAAAATTTTAGATTTATTCCTCTGGCAAAGTAGTGAAAAAATACTCTGACAGAATTAAATCTTCTTAATGTGTCCTTTTGGTCTTGCTGTTTTTGTTTGATTTAGGCAATCCCATGTTAACATTTATTTTAAAGTTTTAAAAATATATTTAAGTGCAAAAAGTTACAACATTGTGCCTTTGGGGTTTTTTTTATCACCTTATGGCTGAGTTAGCTTCCTTTTCTTTTGAAATGTTTCCACTTCAACAAATGAAAGTGAAAATGCCATTGATCCAAATACTATATGGTCTAGAGCAACCTGCAATTAATTGTCATTATCTGAAGCCTCTTTTTCTTTATAGCCTTCTTTGATTATAGTAGCAATCAGTAATAACTTCTTCAGGTTTTATAAATGAGAAGCCTATGTAGACAGCAAGAATCCTGCTAACTGTGTAAAGAATTATAGGCACTATAGGCAAAACTTGGTAAAATGGCTTAATACTCTTTCAATAGTCTAAATAAAATAACTGCTGTGAGCTTTTAAGGGTCGTGTAACAAGTCAAATACTAGAGGCTATATATCTGCATGGTTTACCTGTGATTCTGTTAATGATACAGGTTTTTTCCACCATTTGTAAGTAAAGAAAAATTTGTGTTCAACTGGAAAATAGGGGTACCAGATTTGAGCAGTTCCCTTCTCATAGCCCTATGCGCCAGCCAGCTTGTTTTGTTAGAGACTGTAGGAAATAAGTAAATTTAAAAAGGGGTCTCTGACCATAATCTCTAACATTTCAGTGGAGAAGAGGCAGTTCTGTTACTTACAAAAAAATATATGAATACTAGGAAATATATGAAGACCAGGAGTGGGAGGAAAACTTAAGTAGTTAGTGAAAGTATGAAGTGGAAAACTTCTCTAGTACTTTGCATTCTCTTTGTAGTATTTGTAGTATTGCTAGCATTTAAAAAAAAATATTTTTTGTTTAATGAATAAAACCACGTTGCTAATATGTTCCATGTTTAGTGCTAGGTTTAATTTCAAACAAGAAAGTTTGAATTATTTCATACCTGAATTGTGACTATAATCTGCTTTTATATTTTATTTTCTCTCAAAAAGTTTCAATGTTAACATCAACACTTGATGTTAATACACGGTGGGTATTGCTTTACCGACTGAAGCTTGGTGGAAAGTTGTTTGGTTCTTTTTTATTTGTTTGTGTTTAGGTTGGTTGGTTGGGTTTTCTTGTTTGTTTGTTTGGGTTTTTTAAGAGGAAGGGAGTCTGAGAGAGTTCTAGAAATCATCAGATTTCCTTTTCCCAAAAATCATTATCGGAATGGGCCCAAATAGCCTTTACTTGATTGAAGGAGGTGAGGGAGAAGATATCTTTACCATGTAAAGTTTCACTAATCTGAAGGTTAAATTCCTATTCCACTTGTCCCTCTATGAACATGAAATAAGATGGTACCTATTCTCACAGCTTTTTTTTCCATAGTAATGGAGAGAGGGCAGAAGAACTGCAAAAGTTCATCTTGCATTTCTGTGTTGGCCCTGGAAAGGAGGATTTAACTGCTGCTGCCTTTTAGATCCTTGTTCCAAACCCGGCAGATCTTACCAGGATCATTCATAGTACAGATGTTTCAGTTCAAGCTGCAGGCAAACAAATATTTCTGCCAAATCATAAGGAATTGGTTACTGTCATGATGGCTGTAAGCAGACAAGCAGAAGCTGATCCATTCTAAAGGCTGTGTGATGCAGGCAGGTATCTCAGGTATCTACAGCAGCAGGTGACTTTTTAAAGAACAAATGTAAATTTCTGCTAAATCTGAGGGCCACCATATTTTTGATGTGGCATTTAGAGCTGTCTCTAGTATGTTGCAGTGTCGCAGCATAAATTCATAAACTTCACCTTGTTTTTCATGGTAACTACAGTAGAGCAGTTGCACCTGTTCTCTGCTTTCCAATTTGTTAGGAATTGGTGCCCTGATGAGGGTGTGTGGCATGGACCAGAAGTGAAGGGCATGTGTGAGGTTTGCCTATAAACGAGGTGCAGAAGTGAACCCACCCGTGAAACCAGCCCCTGTGGAGACCATGCCCTTAGACACGTGTGGAGCGGCGTTTATTTATGTGAGCTCAAAAGTGGGTTCTAACTTTCATAAATTACTTTGCATGGTACTTCAGAAAGGGCAATTAAGATCCTAATACTACAATTATGTTGCTACATGTTACTGTGAAGGACCATAATTCTATAGAAAAAGGTATTTGAATGTAGGTGTAAAATAAATAGGCAACATGGAGTGATCTTCAATAGCTAATGGCAGTGCTCTCATTGGAGCAGTATGGGAGTAGTTTGCCTTCTTTGTTGGGATCAAACAAAAAAGGTTGGGCCAGAGTCCCTCTGATTTTGGACGTGTTAGTTCCTTTCTGCAGTTGTAGCTATAACATTGACAGGCTGTTTTCACTAGGAGGTATGCTGGTATCAGTTGTGTGTCATACATGCACTGAACATCTCAAAAGCTGCAATGTTAGTTTTCTGTCTGCTTGTAGGCTTAAATTTGAACACATTTTCTCTATACCCTTCACAGTTAAGGATTTTTTGTAGCTTCATTGTTATAACTACATCTCCAAAATATCAGCTGTTGTGATAGTTTTTCTCAGAAAGCATCTTAATGAGAGGTGGAAAAACAAGCAGACCTGATAATTCAGTGACATTTCTCTGTGACTGGAACGCTGCATCTGGATTTGCATTTGGGCTGTATTGTAAAGTTGATCACTAAAATAGAAATGCAGTCATTAAATGAAGAAAAATGTTAAGGATAATTGGATTAAAGCAGAGATATCTGTACAGTGTATGACAGGGAGGAAGTAATTTTATTAACTCTGGTTTAAGTTATTTAAATTCTGGATGGCCATGGTCTTCAGGCATGCTAAGAATGATGCAGATCATTAGGCTTTTAATGATACCATTAATTGTTTCAAAAATAATCTTGGTCTGTATGTATTTGCTGCCATCAGAAACTGTAGGTGGGCATTAGAGTTCATTGAACAATTCATCGGTGGGCACCTCTTGAAATTAAACAACTCTGAGAATAGTTTTAGTGAAAGGCTTGGAAGGAGTACAAGCTCAGATGGAGAACAGCCGTGTTTTGCTGTATAGATCTGAGCCTGTTTCATAGAGGAAATAACACCATGCAGAAATAGGCTGTAGTCCTGGAGAGAGCCCCACGCTGTGTTAAGTGTGTGTGTGCACTCCCAGTTGAGATTAAAACATCCTGAGGCAGACCCGTTTTTTTTTCCCCAGTTTTCTGGAAGCCCTTTTCTTCCCTTTAATCTCTTGTAATAGTTCAGTGCTCTGCATATTATGATCTTATTTTCCTGTTGTAATTTTCTTTACCTGTTTTGCTGATTAAAAACAGCTAAGCAGTTGTCAAGAGGGGTGCCCCTGCATCAGTGCAGGAGGCTGTTGATGACCTGAAAGCTCCCCGTGTGGGCTGGTTCAGAGGAAATCTTCCCATAGGTTGTAATCAGTTAGTGCTGTTGGGAGCTAAAGTTCAGTTAGAGATTTCACTATAATACTCCTGTAGTAGTGGTGCTAAAGGAGTAATTGCTGCTTTGCATCATTGTTAGTAACTTTTCTTTAGGGAAGTAAGAAAAGTGACCTCTGCATGTTGCCATGTCTTGCCCATGCCCTCTGCCTTTCACTTTCCTTCTATTGAATCTTGAGTATCAGCATTTTGAGAGAGATTTATTTATTTTTTTAACTTGTTTAATTGACATACCAGCCAAGTTCTGCTTGCTCGAAAAGGTCTTTCAAGTTTGCGATGCAAGTTTGTATTTATAGCATTAACAAAGCTGTGTTATTTGTTTTGTTCTCCTCTAGGTGCTTGAACTGGGATTTGATTTCTTATCCTATGGATCACTGAATGAGTAACAGATGGCCTTGCCTCGTCTTACAGGTGCTTTACGCTCCTTTTCAAATGTCACTAAACACGAGGATTACAGTGAAGAAGTAGCTGACTTAACGGTAATGATTTTTTTTCTTTTCCAAAGCAAAATTGTAAACTCTAAGAGTTTATATACTAGCAATTGTTTACTTTCTTCATTTGCATTGCTTTTTTGGAAGAGCAGGCAAGCAAGACTGGGCAGAGTATATACAGATTCCTGTGCATTCCTTCACAGTGTCTTTACTCAAAGTCAGATTTGGTAGCTCTGTGATTTATGCTGGGCCCTTACAGTCATGATGTGCTACGTGGGTAGAGTTGCTTGGCTGTGTTAGTACAGCCCAGTTATTTCATCTTTCAGGAAGTTCATTTGGCTGGCCTGGTATGTCCTCAGCTATGAGTTTATGCAGAGCTGGGGAGACAGACATATCCCTTTGAATATGAAGTTCACCTCAGACTCTTGCTGGGGGATGTTCAGAATAAATTTAGTGATACTGAGTTTAGAATGTCATCTTTTTTTTTCCAAGAAGTAATGTGTTAAAGCAAGAGAAGTTAATTTCACAATTATATGTAATGTGAAATTAATTTGGAATCTTGGGAGCTGTAAATCTCGTGAAGTTGAAAGAGTTTGGCTTTGAAGAGAATTCTGCCTTGGAAAGAGTGAAGTGGTGAGAGAATTTGTGTGTTTCTGTATCATCCTTCTTCCTTGCACTCGGGAAAGAGTGTAAGGAACAGATAATAGGGAAACTGCTTGCAATCATTACTTCATACTGACTAACTGCAGTGGAAAGAGTTTTTTTATCAGGTGTTTAATTTTAAAGGAACTGCTATATAATAATTTGAAAAAAATTAAAAAGTATTTTGCATTTTCAGACTAAAAGATCAAAACTACATGAACAGTTGCTGAAGTCTGATCTTACTTGGAAGAAGATAACAAAGTTTGTTGATGACAATTTAGAGAAAAAAGAGCACCAAACTGTAAAGGCTGATTTAAAAACTATTTTACAAGCTGCAAAACAAATAGGTATGTTTTTGTTCTCTGGTAGTTTAACTGTATTTTTAGGTTTGGTTTATTTTTCCAAGCTGCTTTCTGCCTGCATGCTTCGCTTACTGGTACAATTGTAGTTCTGCCTCGATCCTGGGCTTGCCCTGAAACATCTTAGAAACTCCAGTTAATCTGTTATGTCTATGCACAATTTGGTCTTCTGTTTTATTTTGAAATGATTCCATTGTTACATAGATATCGTTGTGGTTTTTTATAGTATTGCTGTGTGGTGTGTGTTACGAATTGTAATTGATCTTGAGTGAACAAAAGCAACAGCTTCTTTTGTGATGACAGTACTCTGAGAAAAGAACAATCTGCTTTAATTCCACATGAATGGTATGATGAAAAATTGGACTGCTGCATAGGTGGATAAAAATGCAAGAAATGTTTTCTGCTTGAAGTGTTTGGTGTTGAGGAGAGAAATAAATAATAAAATTCACTCATCTGGAATTAAGCTTTTAAAACTGAAATGCATTATGGCAAAAAAGTGTGAAAATTTAGTTCTGATTGTGAATTTAGGTGTGTTTTTTATGGACAGACTAAAACTAATTCACCTTGTGCTTTTAGGAAACTAACTTCATCGCAAACTGAGCACATGACTCAAGCTCTAGCTGTTGCCTGTTTAATAAATTTTCATTTCAATCTAACAGTTTTCTCCTTTTCTGATTGTGTTTAATATCTTGAATAGAACCCTAAGTAGGAAGACTGAGACAATAAATGGATATAAATATTTGGCACTTTTTTGTCATCATAGAGCTTTTTATCCCAATGAAAATGTTAACCTGCCTCACTTGTACTTCTATTTCTTGACAGTTCTTTAGGAAATAACTGGCAATTTGGGAAAGAACTATCAAAGCACATATCAAACACATATCTAAACAAGTATCAAAGAAGGCCAGACAGGTTGTTCGTGTCCAGCATATAGTGCTCAGCTGTGCTGTATAGTTGCACAGACATCTGTTAAAGCTGTTAATGTAATGGCTGTTGCTTTACTGAGTCATCAGAAGAAAAGTTTTGAGTATTTCTCAGATCACTGACAGAAGTGCTTTAGTTGTCTGACAATACATGTGTTCTAAACTTTGCTTTGTGCTTCTTTCCTTCTATGTTGGTGACATAACTCTGTTTTTACAAATGTGCTCCGAAGTTGGTTTTGGTGTGTTTTGTTTTTAAATCCTGGGTTTATTTCTGTGGGAACTTGTGATATGCAAGTTTTGGGGGGAAAGTAATGTAAGGTGGGGAGTAAGTTTGCATCAACTGTCAGTGCCTAAAGTTGACATGGAAAAGATGTAGTTTGTATTGATAATAGATCTGATCTCTATCGATTGAGAAAATCTACAGTAGTTGTTTTAGATATCCACTGGGTAATGGTTTAATTGTAAGAGATACTGGAGTGAAATGTTGGCTAGGATAGGGCTGGCAAATGTATGATGACTAAAGTTTTCAATATAAGGAGTAAGATTATGTGTAGTTTAACAAATAGGAAAAAATGTCTGATGATAAAGGTTGTAAGCAAATTAAGTATTTTCCATTCTTAACTCAAATGTTATCTGTGAAAATAATTTGACTGATTTGTGTTTTCCTCTCCATGAACTTTTCAAATTGCACCAGAGGGATATTCAAGAGAAATACTGATTTTTTTTTTTTTTTTTCTTTTAGGTGCTTCCTATGCTTCTGTGTTTGTAGTTACTGAGCCTTTTTCCATCTGCTTATCTGGTTGTTTTTTTGTTCTGTTTTGTTTTGTTTTTCTTTGCCCTGTAACATTGTGGGGGGAACAAACCTGCTTTTGCTGGGGTTACACATAACCAAAGTTGAATCAAATCACAATTAAGAATGGTAAAGTAATTACGGGTTTTCCCATTGATTACAGTAGGGTTTTTAACAAGACAGAAAACAGGCACATAGCAGAGCAAATGCACAGGGCCATACCTGAATAGTGAAGGTATTCAGAGGCAGGCACAAGTCAGTTTTGAATATTGGCAAGAGAATAGCCACATTTACTATGCCAGAAGTGACATCTGTGGGGTTTAAAAAATGAATACTCTTGCTCCTTTCAAAATAAATCGTTTGTTTTAATAGTTGTTTTGAATTAAGCCATACCTGGAGTTAATGATGAGTATTATCACTTAATTCATACCATTCCCTGCTGGAGTTCTGCCAGTTGATCTTGATATAACTGAAAAATAAACCAGATAAAGACATCTTGACATTAGCAGCTCCACAGTAAGATTTTAAGATGTTTTAAATATTATGTAGTCTTGTAAGAAATGCTACTTCTCCTAAAGATGTAGTAACTTAGCAAATGTTTTAGAACATATTTTTTAAGCTAAAAACAAACCTGCATGTTTTCTGCATATTAAAAAAAAAGTCAAACAAATGAACCCCAAACAAAACAAGGAAACCCCAACAATCAATCAAACAAAAACCAACCACCTCCCAACAACGACAACAGAAATGGACAAAGTCAGTATGCTGGCTGGTTTTGCTTAGCTTGTGCTTGACAGCTTCTAACTCTTTGATTTGTAGTGACATTTTGTTTCATCACATGGTGTTTTTTCTTGCGTTTTTCTTGAGTACCTTTGTGAATGTTTAAGACAAATTCATGTTGTTCTCTCTTATATGTTTTATTTGCATCATATGGTATTTTGTGGATATAAATCTAAATTCATGCACTTATTTGCTTTGGGCAGTTTTTCAAACTAACACGTTTTGTAGTAACTACTGATTTCTGTATGTTTAGTCGGCTATGAATATTCAGATTAGGCAGTGAAAAAACAATGAGACACAGTGGAAATTTGTTACCTTTTAAAAGCTCATAAATATACTGCTGTGAGTTTAAGACTTCAGGCAAGTTTTCCCTCTAACTCGGAAAAATAAGAAAAGCATTGGTAATCCTTAATATGAATTTCTAGTAAGTAGAAGGATGATGAAGACAGATGCTTTATTATCATATACCTTTTATAATTCAGTACCTTGCAAAAATTGCTGCTTGTTGTTATGATCTTTGTTTCATATCACTGTTGATGAGACTTGCAGCAAGAAATTGAATACAGTTATGTTAGAGGTAATAAAAGAGAATGAGTCTGAAGTGTATAAAGTTATATTTGTTTCTGGTTTTGTTAACAGTTGGAGCTGAAAATGGACAGGAAGCAATTGAAAGTGGAGCTGCTTTTCTCTTTAAGACATTTCACAGGAAAGAATGTGTGGGCCATGATGAGACAAAGGCGATCAAGCAGATGTTTGGGCCGTTTCCATCATCATCTGCTACTGCAGCTTGTAATGCCACATGTCGGATTGCTTCTCACTTCACTGAAGAACAGCTTACAGCCCTCATGCAGATGGCTGAAGAGCAAAACGGTGATAACAGAGTCATCTTTGGTAAAAATATAGTGTTTTCATTTGATATGCATGATTTGGATCACTCTGAGGAGCTGCCTGTGAATGGTGAGGCCGATGCACAGAAAATGATAAGCTTAGATTACAACAAATTTCTGAATAACCAGCTGAATCACTTACAGAACTGCTGCAATGAGAAATCCGATCCCAAGCCTTTGGAAAAAGTAGATGATTCTTTTTTGTGGTGTGAAGTTGGAAAGTATCTGAATGAATCTGAAGGGGGTACCCCTGGAGGGCCAACAAC
Source organism: Chloroceryle aenea (assembly GCA_013399075.1). Classification (NCBI taxonomy): domain Eukaryota; kingdom Metazoa; phylum Chordata; class Aves; order Coraciiformes; family Cerylidae; genus Chloroceryle; species Chloroceryle aenea. The sequence continues at coordinate 139,806 of VWZY01000319.1, read as the reverse complement.
GGAAGACCTCTGCTGTACTTTGTACGAGATGCTTGCTTCTACCAAAAGTGGTGATGAACTTCAAAATGAGGTACTGTAGCCTGTTAACCACGCCGCGTGTATTGAATGTTGCAGAAGTATGCAGTTATTTCCTTTTGGATATGCCAATTATCCAAGTGTTGTCTGTGCTGTTTACTTTCTTCTGTTTTGTTTGTTTGTCTTGAGAAAAATTACCTTTCTGAAGATTATTTAGCAAGAGTAAATCCTTTTCTTTGTATGACTAGAGAGAAAAAGGATTCCTTCTCTTGCAAGTCTGAAACCCGGTATCTTATTTTAGAGTTTTAAGTAGTAAAAAAATATATATTTTCTGCCTGTTGTCATTATCTTGGCCTCCATGTTGCCTTTCCTTGCAACAGTCTTATTAATTCATTGTTCATTGCACCATGTTGGTGTTAAAGAGGGGGTCAGACTTACTTGAACTTGGTCACCTTTTGTTAAAAGCAAGCTGACATTTATATTGTGCTCTCTGTAAGAATAGTCATGATTTGAAAATCTCTTCTGTGCTTTGGATTTTATCCTCACTTAGGGATTTATTTTTTGATTTTATTTTTTTTACAATAATTTTGCTAGTGGCATCATTAAGAGCAGATGGTGCTTTTAAACCTGAAGATAACCATTTCTAGAACTAGGTCAGAGATTCACTGGATGAAATTGTATAGCAAATATGTGATTGATCATGCATACTGAAAATCTTACACAGTGATGCATACATATTAAAATCTCTATGATTTAAAAAAAAATATAAAGCAAGAAAAAAAACTATTGATATGAAAGGATAATACTTTGGAAATAAAAATCCAGAACTGTAAAATATGTGTATGTATTTTAAAGTGGCTGTTCTTCTGCTTAGGAAGGTACCTCCTGTTTCTTACCAAATGAGGAAAGAACATCATGGTAGTGACAATACTGACCAGTGGGTTTCTGTAAGACACTTTCATTTGATCCTTAAGCAAAGGTTATTAGGATTCCAGATCGCATTAGGAATATGAGGATTTTTAGATCATTTCAGGGATGACATCCTGGGTTTTATTTGTGGTGTATGTGAACGCACACACGTGTGTGCTATTTAGGTTTTTATCTACTTAATGCACTCTACAAGGAATTGAAGCAAAGCTATACAGTGCTGGAGAAAGAAATTTTGTTTCAAGTACTTGGCAAAGAAATAAGTTTTTCTTTGTTTTCACTGGTTAAGAATATTCCACACTTCCCCTGAGACAGTTTGTTTATCTGGCACATCACTGGTGACTCTTAATTAGAGGAACATTGATTCTTATGCTTGGTGTGATACAGGAGTTGTAACTTCTTTTCTAAGTGTTTAGTACACGTGCTTTTCTTTGGGGACATAGTGTCTGGTAAAGCTAAATGACAGCTACTGGAGCGTGCTTTTCACTGTGTGTCAGATTCTGTTGATGAGTATGAAATGGTAATGATGCTGTAACAAGACCATTATTTAAAACCATGAAGAAAAAGCTGATGACAAACTCTGGAGTTTTGTTCTAGTACCATAGTGGCTTTTTATTACTATTTTTTATTAAAAATTTAGACAGTGCATTCTTCAAGTACTCAGTTTCTAGTTTATGACACTTTGGTAATGAAGATTTGAGGGCTCTGAGAGCATTTTAGCAACTTTGCCACCTAACCCCTCCCACGATAGCTAGGAGGAAAAAGTTGGAGGAGTTTGGTCCCTCTTTGTTCTACAACATGCTATTCTCAGATGGTCTTTTTCTTCTATGAACTCTTGTTATAGTTTATCTGCAGAATTTTTCTGAATTTTATTTTGGAGATATCTATCTCTATTTTTACAGTAATGTAGAGGTGCATTATCCCTTTATCACAACAAAACAGGAACAAATTTCCCATAGAGCTAAAGTAACTAGAGGAAAAAAGGGAAATGTAATCAGAGTTGTAGTAAGATCTGGTTTATACTGCAAAGATTATGAAATATTGCTCAAATTCATTCATCTCACGGCAAGGAAAATTAAGAAACATTGATGTGATTCAGTGTATTAGATTAAATGGTGGTTCCCAAACAAAAGAATATTAAATGCTGTATAAATGAGTAGAAGAACACTAGACTAGGATGTGAAACACAACTGTTTCAGGAAAATTTAACTGTAAGTAGTAGTTCACCTACTATGTGAGTAGTACATATGTTATCAATATATATGATTTATTTCTCTGTAATAAGACAAAGACAGTTTACTGCTTAGGCTTCATCTCCTTTATTTGACTGTTCTCATTTCACTGCATTAAAGTGTGATGTATACACCTAAGTGAACTATGACATCCTGAGCTTCCATCAGTTAAATACAATCTAGCTATATTGCAAACTGTCACAATTTGAAACAAACTTTTTTTTTATTTCTAAGAATAATTACTTTTAATTTGTTCCTACTCTAAATTGAAGTAGGATATGGCTTCTTCCTTGTCATAAGTACCTGAGAACATTCAGGTAATGAAAACTCCGGTAAGAGACCAGACATGGAGTTTGATGGTGCTGAATCCTTCCTCAAAGAGTCAGAAATGTTCCTTTCAAATCAAAGTAGACCTGAAATCAGAAAAGTACAAATTGTGGAATATAGGTTTTATGTGCATTTATGTGATAGGAAAAAAGGAGGTCAAGAGTTGGGCAGCATCTCTTCCTGCGTGTAGTCCTTAATAGATCCATCCAGTAGCATACTCATCATTAGAGCCAGAAAGTTACAGCTTTATTACTGAAATTCAGTTCTTTTCACACTTCCTTTAGAACGGAAATTAATAGATTATTTTGTTGTTTTGTTAAGTAGACTTTTTCTCTCATTGTGGCATTTGTGTTTCTGAATGCTTGATGTGGCAAGGGGCTTTTAGAGAGTTTTCCCCAGGCTCTGCTAATGTGGAGTCTTGTTGCCTCTCAGGCTTCTGCCTGTAACTTTTCTTTAGCTGCCTTTGTATCACAGGTGGCAATATAACTTTTTTTCCACTTGAGTTCACCTACATTTGTTTCTGTTGTCCTATCCTAATCCCACCACAAATGTCTGCCAGCATGCTTTGTTGATCGAACATACAAATGCTCTTGGGATCAAGAACCAGGGGAACTTCACTAATTTGTCAATTTACCAAACTGTCAGGAAGCTCGGCTGTGTCTGCTCCCAGCCTTTCTGCAGAAGTACAGAATAGTAAAGGAAGCAAGATTTATTTAAAGTTTGTCAGATTCTCTCTGTAATACAATGTCTTTAAGACTGATGAATAAAAGAACGTGAGAAAGTTTGTCCCAACATCTCCCTTAAAGAGTGCACCAGACCCTTGTTCTTGGGTGGTTAAAATGAAGCCTTGTTATCTGCTTTCTGGCTTTTTCCAGGGCTGGGTTTACCATCACTTTTCCTGCGCTTACGTTGTGCTCTTTATGTTGTTTATTTATTTATTTATTTAAACCCATTTTAAAAATGAGCATCAAAGAACTGTGTGAGTAACTTTTGTCTTTTCCAGGCGATGCTTTGCTTTTTCAACGCTTGCTTTTCCTTTCATTTACTCCTCAGGCATTTCCTTGCCAACTTTTAATTCCTCTATTAAAACTTATCTTCATGAATTTAACAGGTCCTTGTGGAAAATTGCAATGCTTTAAATGAAGTCCACATGTAAGACAACTGCTATTTATTCATTTTCTAGATTAATGAAGTGTTAGGCTAAGTGATGTAACATAGTAAGCCCATGCTATGTTCAGGCCGTTTTCCAGTTACCTGCATGACTTTGGATTTATTTTATGTTTTCCAAAATATTGGAAAATACTTTAACTCCTCATCAATCATACTTATATTTTTTCTTAGCCACAGTGTTATTACACTTGTATATGTGTGCTCCCTGACCTACAATTTCATGTGTCAGTTCTGGAAGATTTATGAAAGACTACTGTGCACTCAAGCTGTGAGAGCAGTGAGCTCTATATAATTTTAATATCCATACTCTCTTCTCTTTAATCACCTTATATTGTAAATAATTTTCTTTTAACCATTGAGAATTTAATTTTCAAATTGAAATTAAGAGGTCAGAAATGTAAGATTATTTAATCTTAGAACCACAGAATGGTAGGGGTTGGAAAGGACCTCTGGAGATCATAGAGTCCAACCCCCCCTGCCAGTGCAGGAACACCCAGGGCAGGACACACAGGAACATATCCAGGTGGGTCTTGAAAGTCTCCAGAGAAGGATATTCCACAAGTTTTCTGGGCAGCCTGTTCCAGGCTCTGTCATTCTCACAGGAAAGAAGTTTTTCCTCATGTTGAGGTGGAACTTCCTGCGGTTCACCTTGCCACCATTACCTCTCATCCTGTCACAGGGCATCAGTGAAAAGAGACTGGCCCCTTCTACTTGACACCCACCCTTTAGATATTTGTAAACATTCATAAGATGCCCTCTCAGACTTCTCTCTCCAGGCTAAACAATCCCAAGCCTCTCAGCCTTTCCTCATAAGAGAGATGTTCCAGTCCCTTCATCTTTGTAGCATTCCGTTGCACTCTCTCTAGTATTGCCCTGTCCCTCTTGAACTGGGGAGAGCAGAACTGGACACCACACTCCAGATGTGGTCTCACCAGTGCAGAGCAGAGTGAGAGGAGAACCTCACATGACCTGCTGGCCTCACTCTTCTTTATGCACCCCAGGAGACCACTGGCGTACCCGGCCACGAGGGCACACTGCTGTTCCATGGGTAACTTATTGTCCACCAGGACACCAAGGTCCCTCTCCATGGGGTTGCTTTCCAGTGGGTCTACCACTAACCTGTACTGGTATATGGTGTTGATGAGTCAAAATTTCACTATCAAAAGGGAAACTTGTGCTACAGTAAGGGACCTGGATAGTTAAGTCAGCTGGTCTGTGGGACTCAGAATGGAAAACACACCTGGACCCTTTAAAAGCAAAAGGCACTAATCCCTTGATGTAGGGGTATAAGCAGTAACTTCTACACATTACCCCTCATATTTTCCACAGGACTCCTTGTAAAAAGGGAGTGTCCATCTTCTTTGTAGCTGATACATCCCCCAGTCCCCATGACTTCTCAAAGATTAAGGAGAGCAGCCTCACAATGATGTCAGCAAGCGCTCTCAACACCTCTGGCAGAAATTGTCAGGGCCCATCACATTGTAGGGGTTAAGTTTCTGTAACAGTTCACTTAGCAACTGTTCCTTTGCTGACAGTGGGCTTGTCTGGGCATCAACCTGGATTTTTGTTCCTTAGGCCTGGAGCTCAAAGTTCTGATAAAGGCAAATAAAAGAAACCCATAGCAAGAGATGAGTTGTTCTGGTTCGGTGTTTTAGGGGTGTCGGTTGGGTTTGGTTTTTTTTGTTGTTGTTCTTGTTTTTTCTTCCCTCTGTAGTCATCTTTTAAGAAGTCTTTTGTATCTACCCAGTCAAATGTAGTATAGCATCACCACCTTCTGGAAGCATACACAGTTCTTTATAAATTGGAAATTTGCATATAAATTGTGGCTGTAGTTAAATAAGGAAAAGATATTCACAGAATATCAAGTCTTTTCCAGGGTTAGACAAACTTGGATTTCAGTGTTCTCTTGTTACTTGAAAGCGAAGTTGTATTTGTAGAGCTGTGTATCCTTTAGCCTGCAGCAATGGTTTTTTGTTGTCATGTCTAAATCAAAACATCATGGACTGATTTGGCAATAGAAATCACTTCAAACTGCAGGTTGCAAGTCACAGGGCATTCATTCACAGTAAACCAAGACTACATGGTGATGTTAATTCTGATGAGAATGGAAACTGTAGAGCTCAGCAATCAACAGATAATACTGGTTTTCCCTAGCCCTTTAGTTACAGTTGATTTCCCTGCCCCCCAAAAGCTTATTATCATGTATCTCATGGATACTGTAGAAAGATGCACATTTTTTAGTAATATAGAAATCCTCTGTGTTATTTTTAATATTGTTTGATGAATTAATTTCTAATATGCATATTAATATTGTGTAGTATCTTCTATAAACTTAGGGGTTGATAAAGGAGACAAGACACCTTATATTTTCCTGGATAATGTTCGGTGTTGCTTGTGCTGGAGTTTTTGAGAGAAAACTCCACTCCCTGTTTCACAGTGCGGCAAGGAAAGAGTATGTTGTGAGGCTGCATAAATATCACCTGCATCTGGCATGACTCTCTCTCAAAAAGCTCCACAGTTCTTGAATTACCATCACTTTATCTGATGCTGTCCTATCTTATTTGAAGTTTCCTTTCCTACACATGCACACCCCCCAAGTTGAAAAAGTTACATTTAAAAAATAGTGATATTGCATTTCAGATGAGAAACCATATTTCACATGTTTGTGACAAAAGATGTGTCCAGACTGACTTTGATCACCGCTTGCCTATTATTCTGGAGAATACATGTTGTCATTTGGTTTAGCTTTATTGTTAACAATATTTTATTGATTGCTATACTTTTTCTGCTTTGCTTGTAAAATGGAGAGGAAGGCAAGCAGCACAGCAAAAGCTATGAAAACTGTCTGTAGTTATTACTGAGATGTTAGGCTTTCTTAATTTACATCACGTTCATGTATTGTAGTGCTTTGAGCATGAAGATGAACAAATAAGATCTGAAAAGTATGGCATGGAGGCCAGGATGGGCATACTGGACTGAGCCCAGACTACGGAGATGATGAAGGGACTGGAGTAATGACCTGCAAGAAGAGAGGGCTGGGGTGGTTCAGCCTGGAGAAGGGAAGACTTGGGGGGTCTGACCTGAGAGGGAGGGAGTGAAGAAGGTGAAGCCAGTCTCCTCTCACAGAATGTTTGTGATACTATCTTTCAGTGATACCCAGTGGCAGTAGTAGAGGCAGTGTACATAAACTTAAATGCAGGAAGCTCCACGTAAATATTTTTGTCTCTGTGAGGGTGGTTGGACAGAGGAGCACTTTGCACAAGAGGCTGTGGAGGCTGCAGCCCTGGAGACTAGGTCATCTCCAGAGGTTCCTTCCAACCTCAACCATTCTGTGATTGTCATTTCAGTTGAACAAATAGAAGTAATTGCAGAAAATTCTGCTGTCATGTTTACTCCTAATTCTGTATTAACTTTTCATTTTCCTGATTGATTACTTCCATTAAAATCTGGTAAGTGTAAACTCTCTCATACCCTAAGTTCCTTTTTTAAGATAAAATAATCTGCATTGTAACAAGTTCTTTCTTAGTAGAATCTCACAATAAATTAGTGGAATGGGCCTTTTAAGTTCTTAAGTTACACATAAGGTTAAAATATAATTAATGAATTATGATATACAGGGAATAAATAGTCCTTGTGTTGCAAGGAATCTCAATTAGCTTTTAAAGTGACCTTGATTTCAGATCTGTTAAATTGGTCTCCTTAAGTCTCCATAAATAATGGGCATTTGTTTTTCTAAGCCATCATTCATTTAATTTCCTGCCTTAAACAGGAATCTTTAATGGTCATTATTCTTTTAAGAGAAAATACATACAACCTTAATTTACATGACCAAATTTCTAATAACCTTTGAAAGCCTAACATTATTTATGTGAACATTTATATTACTTTTTTTGACTGTGTAAGCAAAGACAAACGTCATGTTGTGGAATGAAATTGAAATACAGCTCAACAAGAAAGAGTGTACTTTAGAGCTCATAATGCAAGCCAGCCACAAAAGGATTTTTGAATTCCTGCAGGCTGCACATCCTTATTCTCTCCTTCAGCTAAACCAAGGGAAGAGCATATACAGCACTGCATAACATCACATTATTTCAGAATAAGGCTGAGCAGATGTGTATAGACTGTGTTCTTTAGTAGTGATTTAGTGTGCTGTTTGTCAGTAGCTCAGACTGTTCTCTGTGTTTACTTCTTGCTTTTACAAGTAATCAAAACTTTAGTGTTATATTTGACAAGTAAAAGCTATGTTGGAACTATTAGTTCCCAAAAATTTGATGACCCAAGAAACACCTCCTATTTCTAAACCTGATTCCAGTTTAATAATTTTCAGATCTGTATTGAGAGTGATTTCTTCATTGGTCTGACTATGTAATTTATATTGAGAGCTCTGAACTTTTCACAGGTCACATGATTATGGTGACTGTGAGAAGTGCTTTGGCATTTCATTTTATGCAGACTTGTCTGGTGCTAGTTTTGAGAGAATTCTTCTCCTATACTGTGCAGGCTTCAGCAGAGATGCTTCAGAGAAACAGGCTGCACTGTCGGTGCAATCGGCCCTGGTTCAAATGTTTGACTAATACTTCTGCTTGGCTCAGAGGGCAAGTGGAGCTTGTTTGCATATGCTGCCTACCCATTCCCCTAGTTAGAAGCTGACCTTCTCCATCAGAAAAGTGCAGTGTGCAGATGTGAAAGTAGATGTGTACTTAAGCAAAATATGACATAAAGCATCATCTTTTTGCTGCTTTGTAGAATGCCAGATATTGGACTTTGCAAATGCTTAGCTTCTTCAAATATCAAACGTGAATGTTCTGCTATTGGAAACTCAATTTTACTTGTCACTAGCTTGGTACATCAGTCTAATTGCACACACTTCTTTTTTTCCCAAAGGGTTCTTTGTTCCCTTATCAAAGCCAAAACTTGGCTTTTCTGCATAAGTTTCTGGTCACCTTTTCAGGTTTAGGACCCCTAGCTGCAGTTCTTCTAGCTCACCTGAAGCAAAACCAAAGGTGCTTTGAGAGCCACAGCACAAGGCTGCTGTTTTCCCTGCACACTTCTTGTCAAGTCATTATTGGTGGAGAAAGACAACTTTGGTGTCAAAATGCAGAACCTGAGGCCAATAGGAGTAGTTTTAGTGTATAATTCTTAGAGAAAATAGGGAGAAACACTTTTTTGAAATATAATAAATCATGTAATGTAAGAGTCATTGGTGAAATGGCTAACAGGATTGTCCAAAGTCAAAGTAGTAGGTAAATTGAATGTATTTTAAAATAAAAATCAAATGTTCAATTACAAAGCAAAAAACCTCTAGGATAAAATTAAAATCAGTTGAAGATTTGTCCTTGACTTCAGAAGGGCTTTGTTTTAACTACTTGTCTTTGTGCTTGTGTTTTTAACTTGAGAGGTGATTTCTTTACTTTTTATACGTATAGCTGGTATTTTACATGCACAGCCAGCAAAATTGCATTGTTGCAAAAGAGGACTGCACTAACATGTTTTTCTTCATGGCTTGGGAATGTTTTGCCACTTAAAAGAGCTTCAGTGTTACGTTGCTATTGCATTTTGGTGAGACTTTCCCACAGAGGAGCTGAGTATCTGGTTACACACTTGTTTACTCTTTACTGATTTTAACTACTTTAATCCAATGAGTTTGACACTGTTGATAAAATAGTCTCGAACAACTGAAGTAAAAAGATGTAGTAATAACTATGTAAAAACATTTAGCAACACCTGAATGCTTGTGTGAACAGAGGACAGTCATACTGCATGTTTTCTCTTCAAAATGGAAAATAGATGATGACATTACCTCCTTTTTTTCTCAGAAAAACTTTGACTAAAGAGCTTGTCTTTAGAGCATGAAATATTTTTAACGAGATGTATTTATTGTATTATTATGTATGATATCATTCAGTTATTTATCATAAGACAAAAGATGTTGTGAAGCAGCTTTAAAAACATGCATTAATGCAGGGAAAATCTGGGGAATCTGATGCCAAAATATGATGCCATATTTCTCTGAAGTTCTCCAGGCCCCTAAACTTAGCATGTTAATGCCATGCTGGAACTAGGTGTGGACTCTGGAGAAAACCACCAAAAGCATTACGTGTTTCAGTATCTTGTATTACTACATTTTATATATTGTATAAATATAGTATGTCCTACAGATAGTAATATCTTGTATTGCTCAGCAGTGATTATTTAAGCCCTAACTTTGGGGAGATCAGGTTTGTGATCTGAAGTGAACGTGTTGATATTTGTTGCCTACTGATCGAGAGTTTCAGAAGATGACTTCCTCATCACTAGATACAGGAGGTGCTAAAAAGTAATTGGAAAAGAGCTTATAGGAGTTCCATTGTATGTGTAGGTAGCCTGTGAAATAAAGGATGGAAAACTGAGGAAATGAAATCTGAAAAGATATTTGCTATTCTGGCTTGATGTGAAGCAGCAGCAGTAGTACAAACAGATTTAGTGTGGGAGTAACGCATCAACGGACTGCGGCTTGCAGCAAAAGGCACTCGGAGGGAGGGGACAGCAATAGACTGGCAGCATAAAATAAACTTTTTGTAAATATTGGCTGCTCTTCTTAGTGAGGAAAAATCTCACCAGGAGTTTCAATCAAGTTCCATATTCTAAGCAGGTTTGCTTCCAGTGCTAACACAGCTTTTGAAGCAACTGAACAATTTTCACTGTTAAAAAAAATGCCTGAGCAACACCTCTCTGAACTTTTACACATGGAGTAATTGTCCATTTGTGACAAGTTCATCAGTATGCTGTGAGTTACATAACTGGTCCATTTGCAGATGGAAATTCAGTTGCCTGCATGGGATTTAAGTGGACTCTGAGAATCAAGAACAGATGATTATTTTTTTCAAAAAGATATTGAATATCCATTTTTATACAGGGCATTGCTAGGCTGCCAGTGCTGTTTAGTGAAGGGAATTGTCCCAGGTTGTATCAGTATGTCCCTGTACATGCTAAATACCTTCTGCTATTGGTTCTAGGTCTTCATTAGTACTCCAGCACTGTTCATTTGGTATACTTTTTTCCAGTATTGAGTAAAGTCTCAAATGATAGTTAAAACATTATCTAAAAAATATGTAAGGCAGTTCAAAAATTATAAATAGCTTCTTTTCTTTTTTTTTTGTGATAGGAGGAAACAGAAGTACTTATCTGACTTCCATAAATGTAACTTTTTTCTTTTTGCTCCTGTTTTCTATTCTGTCATTATTTGCTTATGTTCCCCCTAAAGTCACTCAATTTTCATCTGTAAATCTCTTTGACTGCACTACGGCTTCTCTTTTGGTTTGGGACAATTCAGAAGACTTTTGCCAGGGAGCTTTCCTGAGGACAGACTGAATTTCTGTTGCCATTGTGTTACTTTTGTGTAACTGTTTACTAGAAGTTGCTTTGTTAGGCTAGTCTCATAATGACAAGTTTGCTATAGCAAATTGTTTGCATGGTAGAAAATAAAATTGAAGCTGTCTTTAGAAGTTATTTCCTGATTAAAATCAGTAAGGAAGTGAGGTTGCTTCTGTTGTGAGGCTGCTTTGAGAGAACAGTTTAAAGAGCTACTGGGTGTTAAACATACCCATTTTGCCTTAAAACCAGGTAATTTAAATGTTCATTGCTATTTATATTCAACAGATGAACACCTTGGGCATTATACTACGCTGATATAACTTAATCTGTATTTTTCTTAATGTATCATGAGTCATACTGTTAGTTTGCAGTGTTTCGTGCGTGTACTGTTGCATCACAGATATGTTCATGCCAAATTCATCCCATAAAACATTCAGTTTTAAGTGTTAAAGTGACTCTTCTTTTTTGTTCAATAAAAGGACTTTCTATCCCTAACAAATTAACATATTACAAAGCTTACTCCCCATTACCTAGTTCATAAAAGCAGTACCCATTTTGGAAAAGTACAGGCATATGTGGATCACCCTGTGGTGTTTTATCTTAATCAAAGCTTCTAACTTTGCATGAGACTGGCTTTTCAAGCTCATATTCTTCTCTTTGGAATTGTATTAAAATTACTAAGAATTTTATATTCAGACAATCTGAAGCTTGGGTCTTGTTATTCCTGACCGTAGAGCTTATTTGCTCTCCTCTATAGAGAAAATAATCTGGTTATTTTTGTGATGCTGTTTTTGCCTTTTTTAGTTGTGGTGGTCTTTTCTTAAATCAAGTATACAGCTCTGCTGATGTCCAAGCACTGCTGAAACCCCACGGATGACAGGAAACTTTGTCTTTTTGTGAAAATAGAGCCATGCTGTCTCCCTTCCTAAGAAACCAAATTGAATGGCATTTGAGTGCTGTTTTTCGAGGACGAACTTAAGAAATGATAAAAGAGCCACAGTGAGAGCCAAGAGATGCTAGGCTTCATCCTGGTGCTAAGAGCTGGTCGCTTTCCTTCCTGTCAGTAACTTTTCCTCTTTCCTGTCAACTGCTTTACTTCAGTTTTGTACTGAGAGAAAGCTTGTTATGTCTTTGAGGTCGTATGAGGCTTGATCTATTCATGATAACTTTTGAATCAGATTCAATATGTCATTAAACTTAATGAGATCTTTTTCTAGAGCAAGCCAGTCTGTAGCTGATAGAACTTTTCCCTTTTTATTGTGTGTGATGCTGGAAAGTTCTTTTCACATCCACATGGAGACGTAAGGAACTACAAATTTGAGAAGAAATGCAATCAGATGGCACTGGAAAGATTAAGGCTCAGGATTGCTTTCCTCCAAATAATTTTTTGGAAGGTAGGAAGAGGGGAAACCCCACAAAAATCTCAAACCCACAGCTGCTTGAGCTGCAGAAGTCAGAGGGCCAGGTTTCCTGTGTTTTTTGGTGTTCTCATACTTCAGCTGTGAAGAGGATAAAAGTAGGAGGCACAAAGCAGTCATTCAGACTGGTCTCCTCTACTCGCCTCAAACATTTCTCTGTCTCTGTCAAACTGGGAAGTTACCAAAGGCTTAAAACTTGTTAGTTCACCCACTGGTAAATGAGCAGAGTGATTTGGTAGACTGTTTCCTTCCTTGGAAAGCTATGCTAAAAATTAATCCGCTGTCATTGAAGTACTCATTCATTTATTTATTTGGTTTTGGTGGCCCCCGGGGAGTCAGAGTGCACGGCCTGCAGTGGTCAGGTTTGGGAATTGCTGTCCTTTAAGAAAACCTGCAGGTTTTTCTCCTTTGCAGAACAGAATTCTGTACCAGCCACCTTCATTTTATAAGTATCTTAAATCCTCACCTCTAAAAATAATTGTTTTATTCTAATACAGAATCTGATTCTATAAATGTGTATTTTCTGCTGGGCAGAGTCTTGTATCTAAGGGTAAGAAAAGTGGCAAGCACAGCAATTAGCTAATTTTAGGATTCTCTTTCTTCCTTCAAAATTCATTAACAGCTGATCCTAGAATACTTCTGAAGATACATGGTTCCTTAACCTGGTATTTAACAGCAAGTTTCTCTGTCTTTAAACTGATCCTCAGGGCTTCCTTTTTGTAAAGCAGTACTGTGCTGTTTGCAGCTGCTGTTTGACAGCATTTCTAATTGCCAAAGTCTTTAGGCTAAGTAATCTGGTGGAAATTGCCTTGTAGCTATATGTTTGAAATTTTCAAAATTAGTGCATCTGCCGAAGTTTCTAATTGGACAGTGTTAAAACACTGCTGGTGCTGCTGACTTCTCCAGTCTAGTTATTTTCCCTTAAGTAAATTTTCTTAATTTTTTTTTAGGTGCTTTGTAATTCTATGCTTGTCTCTTTGGCAAGTATGGTAGGCAGTTTTTTGGATTTGCACAAGGAGCTGGAGAAAGCTTTCCAGCAAATATTTTAGAATTATGCTGTGGCAGGTTATGCTAATTACTTTTTTAATGTAAGAACAATACTAAAGAGATAGCTGTAATAACTGATAGGAAATTAAATAGGTAAGATGATTTTTTTTGTAGGTCTATTAAGCAATTTTTACATATAACTTCAATCTGATAGTCTGGGGTTTGAGTCTTGTTCTAAGAAATTATTTTTTTGCCTGTAACTGATCTATTCCTGTGTGTTAACTTTGAATTTAAGTTTGTTTAAAAGCAGTCTTACCTGGAACCTGTAGGCAGTGTCTTCTATGGTACAGATATCCATAAAAATAGAAGGTGGTGGTGATGTGCTGAGGAGTGACAGTGTTAAAAAGGGTAATTGGCTCTGTCTTTATTTGCTCCTTCTGCTGTACTCCTGGGCTAAAAAAGCATCCCATACTAAAGACCAGATTTCCAGCTTTGCTTTTTGTTCTGCAAATGTAGCAGTGAGAAAAGCAACCAAAACTTGAATGTTGAGTATGAATTTGTCATTAAATGCTTCTCTTTATGCAAATACCTTTCCCAAAGACAATATTATATGAACTGTTTTCCATCAGCTTCTTTACTCAGCCCTCTTCTGTCTTCAAAGTAAAATCAAAAGTTTTTGTTGGGGAATTCCTAGAATTTTGTTTTTTCTTTAATCTGCCTGTTTTTAACTGACTCCCAACTGAAAGTAAAATCCAAAAATTCAGCACGAACCGATTTTGCAGACAGGCTTTTAAGACCTCTCTAAGGAGAACTAGTAAGGACTCATTCATCCTTATGAAGCTGATACTTGATTCTGCTGGAAGCTCCTGAACCGCCAGTTGCTCTTGTCCCGTTAGAATGTCTGCCCATGGGCACATTGTTCAGTTGTGTCTGATCCCAGTGATCAGTGAGGGGACAATATAAATGTCCTCCAGGCCCTATACTGGTGTGTAGCCAGCAGAAATACGTTCTGCATACACATAGTGTACTAGCAACTTGCCTTCAAAGTGCTCGAAGTGCCTGGCCACCCTTCTGTTGTGAGCTTGCAAAGACTCTGTGCAAATCTTCTAGGTGGAAATAGTTCCTAGGGGTGGAAGATAATTTCTGTACAGATGGACTTAATGTGCTAGGCTATGTATTCAAAAATGCCAAGCTTGAAAAAGAAAAACCAGATCTGAGAGCTGAATGACTTTCTCACACAGAGCTATTATATTACAGAATCATATGGTTTTAATAACAATGGTAAGAAATTATGGTTTGTCTGCTTTGTCTTTTTTTAGTCAAACTGTAAGAAACATGAAAATACAAACAGCTGAGATTTGCATTTAAACCAAGTGTGTTGGGCTGTGAAGGACAACCATTGTTTGACTGAACTTGGTTTTCTATTTCATTGATTGCTGCAGAGCAGTACTTACTGCTAAGACTCAAGCACGGTACAGGGACAGTTCCTGGTCTATTTTGGTTTGCATTTGAAAAACAAAATATTTTCTGAAACTTATAGGATTTCTTCCCACCTCACAGAAGATGCAGAAATCAAGAAAATGACCTTGTGATGACAAATAATTAATGATGTTAAAGTAACACTCACAGCTCTGTATCTCATATTTGAGGCCACATTAAGGACCTCCAAGGCTCCTTGTAAATTGTGGTTTATAGAATTGAAAAGTGAATATTAGCTATTGAACATTCAGAGTAAAATCTTATTTATTATTGAACTGTGAATTCAGCCATGAAAATGTACTTTTTATGGCTGAGCCTTAGTTGAAAAAACTTACTATATCATGCATCTTACTGGGGCTCAGCTTTCTTGTTACCTGCTCTGACAGACTGCAGTCTGTCTGCAAGACTGCTGTCTGTTCTGGGTCTCCTTGCTTTTTCCATATAACTAGCATATATTCAGTAGAAATCATTAGTATGGGGACCTTGCCTCACCTTTCTAATGCAGTATGACACATCTTGTCCTTTTGTTCCTAGACTGATTACTCATTACGCTTTCTTCTAGATATTAAAGCTATGCACATAAAATGAAATGTAAAAATCATTCAAGCAAATATGAGTGACCATATATCACACTCATCTGTGTCTTTATGGTACAAGGAGTAGCAGCTGAAGTCATCTGGGACCTTTGTTATGGGAGGCAGTCCGGGTTGCTGTTTGGGCACAGTCTGTTACTGACTTCAAGGAACGTAATAGTTTGGCTGATGTTCAAGAAACCACTGATTGACACACAGCCTCTCCAAGCGTTGCCTGCTGTCTAGTTTTTCTTATTATAACTTAATAAATAGGCAGCTATTAACATTCACCAGATTCCTTTGCCTGCTCTCAGGGTCTTGGATGTTGACTTTTCAGGCCAGAATATATAATGACGTATCAAATCTGGAATGCTAGCACCTACATGGAGCACAGAATTATGCCCCTGCTCCACTTTCTGTGTCAGAACTCTCACAGATTTTTGCAAACAAAATTTGCATAGATGTTTGATTTTTTCAAAACAGGTTTTCCTGAAAGGGTCATGATCTGGGTAGTTACTGGTCTGAGAACCTGTTTGGTTTGGATGTTTGGTTTGGTTGTTTTTTTTACATGCAGCCTTACATATTGTTTAATGTTTTTTTCCATCAGCTGTGTGAAGTCATTAACAGCATTCAAGTTTCAGGTTAAAGAGGCAGGAATACGTCTGCTGGTCCCTGTTGTCCCCTTGTTAGAATGAGCACTTAAGATAAGTGGCAGAAGCTCAGTATGTTAGAAATAATTATGATGTTAGGAAAGTGGTGAAAATATTACCAAGAAAACTGTTACTCTGGTAGTTTCTTCTTTAAAAGTTACCATTAGGCTGTCTTCAACATGCTCCAGAGCCTTACTGTCCTTCTAAAAGGTTCATTGCTTCTTGTTGGCATTTGAATGCTAGAAATTTAATCCCACGGTCTGTTGGATTGGATATGACCCTGCAAAATCCTGGATTTGATTAATGAAAAGTGTTTTATTTAGAATGAAACATAGTAATTAGCCTCTTAAGCTACATAAATTGCTAGGAGTGCATAATAGTTTTTCAGTTTGCCTTTGTGGAGAAAGCAAAATGTTTAGAAGCAAAATGTTGTATCCAAAACTCCTTTCTCAGTACCATAAAACCTATGAAATTCTCTTTTTCTGTAGTGAACATTAGGAATTACTGTGCAGCTTACACTAGATACATATTCAAAGGAGCAATGACAGCTCTTTGGGGCTTAGTACTTCATTATTTGGAGACACTTAGAAGTAGATATGATTGACAACTTGCCTCATAACTTTCTTAAGCTTTCCATTTTACATACTTGTTTGTGGAGTTGGTTCTTTATGGAATTTTTCTGCCGAGTAGCAGGGCAATAACCTTAAACATCACCATGAGGAAGCCTGTTCTGTGCAATAGAAAATGATGCAGCTTCCTGTGACAAGTAATACATTTGGGTTTTGTAAATCAACATGCAGAGCAACTTCAGTAAGCAGTGATTTCAGCATTCTGCCTCCAGCTGAACATCCAGGCTTGACATTGAACTGTGGCAGTCAGGGCTACATCAGCATTTAGTAGTTACTGGAGGGTATTGTGGATTCTGCTCTTTTACAGCTGGTTCAGCCTCTCCAGCCTATGTTGATAAATTTATACCATCAAAAAAAAGAACTACTGTAGGAAAGATATGTCCTGGAAAAAGAAGGCCACTTTATTTCTTGATCAGATGTTTTCAGTGCCTTTGGGCTTCATTTCTCCTAAGAAGCATAAGGCAGTTCAGCACATCTTCTGATTTTGTCTTTTGTGGTCTTTGATTTATAGTCAGCCTGTCACTATAAAGTGTAAGTGCTTTCCAGTGTAAGACTGACAGCAGTAGTGAGGTCACTGCTTTGTACAATCTTTGGCACCTTTTTCTGAGTAAGATAAATAGAGTTTATCTTAGTTTTGTCTTGGTTTAATTCATGTTTATAAATTTTGATCAGGATTGTTTGGGTAGTCTGATTATTAATATTCGAAGTGTAATTGTTACAGTGGGAAGTTTGGGGTTTGGTTTTTTTTTTAAAGAAAGCAAATTTTTGTGCTATTTCTGAAGATGGCAGACTCGGCATCACTTTATTGAAGTTGGATCCCAACAGATGTTGTTTTCTCTCTGACTCGTACTGGTTTTCATGAGTTACCATAGCATGCATTTGCTGCTTAGATTTTTAATGACATCAATTGTTATAGAAGTTCAGATTGTTGCATAATTTGGTGATTACTTTGAAAATGAGGCTTAAAATCTCTAATGAGTGTCAAAGTTTTCCTAAAATGGTAGAAAACTTTCTGAATGGACCCTGACATGTTTTTGAAGTCTTAAAAAATGAGAAGATGAAGCTTTGCTCTCTGAAACAGCCACATAGTTCTTAATACCTTAATTAGGAAGCCCTGGATTACTCCTATGGTATGAACAAATCTGATTATTAATAGCATATTGCTATTACAAGTGCTCAAATGTAGTTATTTTTGCAAACTCTATCACTGTCACCATTTCTACCATCTGTGGTAGGTAGTGACAGGCAGTGCTCTTTAACTCACTGTCCATCTCAAGAACTTCCACTCCTGTCTTAATTTAATTCTCAATGGTTGTGTTCCATCCATGATCTCTAGCAGGCTTCTGGTGGGCAGGGGAGACATCTAGTTAATAAGAACAGGTAATTGCTTCCTGCCTTCTGTATTTATTAGCTTGAACAATGATCTCAGTCTGTCTTGGCTGTTCAAAATGTTCCCTTTCAGACAGCAGCAAGATTATTTAGGTGATAGAGGCAGTTCTCAAGATGCTGCTACCAAACAAATAACATGCTGTGTTCACCCATCAAGCAGGCAAAATGCAGCGACTTTTACTGTGTGTTGCAGAGTCTGTGGTGTAGAACTGTATGACCTTAGCTGCCTATTTATTAAGTTATAATAAGAAAAACTAGACAGCAGGCAACGCTTGGAGAGGCTGTGTGTCAATCAGTGGTTTCTTGAACATCAGCCAAACTATTACGTTCCTTGAAGAGTGGTGGGCTGACTGGAGAGTAGGATATGCACTGTCACCTTAGTATTCTTCCTTTGAGCCTTTAGCTCGCTGGAGGTGGTGTGAAGTGATATGGTTTTTACTTCTAACCTCTCACCATGAAGTAGAGTGTATCGTGTAACATTCCTCCTTCTTTGTACAGCTCTGCTGTTCTAATTGGTTGAAACAGTCTTAATACAGATGGTTTTTGTTTTGGAATATATTGGGGAAACAGGAGTGGAAAGATATCTTCCTGTTTTAAAAAATGGTGTCATGTATTTCTCCATCAAACCCCACCTTTACTGATTGATGCTTTTCTAGCTTGTTCTTAAGAGCTTCCAGCAATAGAGATTCTTTGGAGTCCCTGGGCAGAGCTGAAGCTCTACATTGGATGATTTAGGGCTAATGTCTTGCTTGTCTTTGGGGGTTGGTGGCGTGGTGGTGTGTGCTTGTTTTGGTTTCTCTTGGGGGGGCAATATGGCAAGTCTGAATATGCTTACACTGTCTGTGCTACCTTGAGAAGTTAGTGTTTAAACCCAAATCTGGTTGAATTTTAAGCATTTTGTTGCCTTATCTTGCTGCTATTCCTTAATAGAACAGCAGCAAAGTTAAGAGAAGCTTGTATTCAGTTCTTTATACAATTGAGCAGTTTCAATTGCACTTAATTTCTTGTTGCTTTTGTCATTGTTTTCCCTCCCTGCCTTAAGCATTTACCCTTTAAAAATACCTACTTCTCCAATTTACCAGGACTAATTTACTACTTTCTTTTGAAATATAAAACCAAGGCTGTCTTATATCTTTAGTATTAGCTAAAGTGGGGCAGTAAAGTGACAATGAAGAGCTATGCAAAAGACAAGAATTAATGATCATTGTTAGTGAAGGCTGGATAAAAAGAAATCCATCACAGCCTGAGATCCTTGACAGCAGAATTGACATCTAGACAGCAGTTCCCTGTCCTGTATTTTTGTAGTTTGTCCCTTCTATCCAAGTATAGAATTTTCTACTTTTCTCCATTTATTGCTTTTTTTTTCTTTTTGCAGGCTGCTTCTCCAATTTGCCAACTCTAATGAAAGAAATACAAGCCTATACATTTCAGAGCTATTATTTCATGGTCTCTGAAAGCTTTGCCATCACTGTACTAATTTGCACAAACTTTGTTTTTCACAGAAACCCTGAGGGTCAGGAGTAACACTTTATTTTTCTTTTTTTTTAATGATAGCTTGTATTATGAAGTGGCCTGAAAAAAGGGATCATTGATCTGGTGCCTGTGGCACAGTTCAAAATTTTGCAAACATATGAAGAGGAAGGGTAAAGTTATTTCAAGGTGTTCCCAAAGGGCAGTAGTCACAGACAGTCAGAGGAAATCTCTGTTAGAGCTGGCAAATTAAACACAGGATAGTAACAGACCTCTCTCTGCTTTTTATAGTTGGAACACAAATACTTGAATCTACAGTGCCAATGTCTTACTCTTTCATAGAAGATCACATCAGATTACCTCATAACTTGTATTCTTACCTGATTACTGAAGTTCTATGTATAATATTAACAGTGGACTTAAGGAGCACTAAGGAGAAACTGCCCCATTTTCCTTTTTTAGCAACTGCAGAAAAATTGTTTTAAGCATTATTAGAAATCAAGAATATGTTCTGTAATGCTTTGATTTTGGACAGAATAATTATAGATAAGATGGACAGGGAAGTACTTTAATGTTTTGAGTGTTTGCTTGGATTTTTTTTCCTTTGAAAAGCAGTTTTTACCAGTAAGACAGGTGGCCCTCAAGGCAACTGGCCTCTGGAGCTGGTAGACAGAGAGAGGAAACCAAATAGCCCTCTTGTATTCCAGGAGGAAGTAGTTAGTACCTTACTGAGTCATCTAGATCCCCACAAGTCTATGGGACCAGATGGGATCCATCCCAGGGTAATGAGGGAACTGTCAGAAGAGCTTGCCAAGCCACTCTCCATCATCTTCCAACAGTCCTGGCTCACTGGGGAGGTCCCATATGACTGGAAGTTGGCAAATA
>VWZY01000319.1:100738-118859 GCA_013399075.1 Chloroceryle aenea | reverse complement strand
AGTTTAGGTTAGATGTTAGGAAGAAATTCTTTACAGAGAGGGTAATCAGGCATTGGAACGGCCTGCCCAGAGAGGTGGTGGATTCACCATCCCTGGAGGTTTTTAAAAAGAGACTGGACATGGCCCTTAGTGCCATGATATAGTAATTGGAGTTGGATCAGGGGTTGGACTCGATGATCTTGGAGGTCTTTTCCAACCCAATCTATTCTATGCTTCTATGATTATGTTGAAAGGGGAACTTTTCGTAGGAAACTGTTTATCTAACATGCTAGAAGAGAATCATTTGACTACAATAGTGCTTACTGCACTATTTTGTTCTGTTCTGGTGCATGTCACCTACATCATGTTTTTGAATCATACATTCTCTTTTATAGAAGAGACTCACACAGCATTATATGTGCAAGTAGTATAGACTGAAGTTGATATTAGTGTCATCTAGTTTCATCAGATTCCTGCAATATTCCACATCTGTGAGTTTTGGAGGTTTGGTTTGTTTTTTTTACATTTGGTTAGTTGGTTTTTTTTGTGTTTTGCTTTGCTTTGTATTTTGATTTTTGTGTTGTGTTTTTTGTTATTTGTTTGGGTCTTTTTTTGGTGTGAGTTTTTGTTGATTTGGTTTGGGATCTTTTTTTTTTGGTAGGATGTGACTTAAAATGCAGCAGTCTGTACCACTTGTTCACTGGAATGGGAACAACTTCCTCCTTAACTGAGTTGTATGAGAGAGCATTTGTTCTCTTGATTTATCTGATTAGATTGTGGAGGAATAAATTTGCAGCATAGTTCATGTAAATAAACATAAATACAGGCATATAAAGTTTAGCCTTGAAGAGTTAAATTGTATACAAGAGTCTTTAAGAGGAATGGAGTTTTAATTAATAGACAAAATTCACAGATTTTTAAATACTTCCAGCTGAATACTTTCTGAAATTTTCTCTTTTTGTAATGGAGAATCTGGCTGAATACCAGCAATGATACCTTTTGGGTTGAACTGAATTGAGTTGAAGTTCATTACTTTGTTGTCAAGAGATACACTGTTGCCAGGGATGGAAATGTTCAGTCCTATTTATATATTTATGTTAATTTGGCTAATAACTTATGACTTTGTTTTCTTTGTAGTTATTTGAACTATTAGGCCCCGAAGGTTTTGAACTCATAGAAAAACTTCTACAGAAGAGATCTCTGATTCTGGAAAGATCTTGTCCAAATGATAACAGATTTCAGACTCTGCAAGGTAAGCGACTATGAAGTTTTTATTGCAAGCCACATATAAAGTAGCTTTCTAACTGTTCAGTTATATTTCAAACAACAGTACTGTCTACGTGTATTTAAAAAACAAGCCAAAAAATATGCAGCAGGTGGAGGGGATATTTATATGGGCGTAAAGAAATTGTGGCCTATACAGAGGAAACAAATACATATTGCATGTAGTTATTTACTTTTTCAGATGCTTATGTGTAATTTTTTTAATGGCCTTATTTTTTATGCTGTGATTCTTGTTGTAAGATAAATTGCCCACACAAATCTCTCTTCTCACTTTCTCATCTGACATAAGTAAATTTAATTGTGAATAGCTGGTGATTTGGGAGAACTCTTACATGGACACAGCACCCTGCAGCCCATTGTGTGTTCATAGCATATGGAGTTAGAAAAATAAAACACATAAAGTTGGACTTATTCTCACAATAATTTTAAAATGCAAATAACCCCTTTTAAATATGCATATCTTAAATGAAACATTATATAAGCAAGTGTTTAGAAGTTCACCTCTTGTTGTGTTGATGGTTAGTCTAAACTCATCAGCAAACCCCTTAGTTTTCTCTGTTTGTGATTTCAAAGTGGAGTGTCTTGCTATCAGAATAACAAGGTTTTATGTCCTGGTGTTTTTTCCCTTCTCAAATAAGAAAAATAAAATAGATTCAGTAGAAACAGAACTATTACAGATTTTCTCCTATTTGCAGATTTTATTTACAGAAGTGTTTTTCTTCTCACTTAGATGTAGTGTTTTGGAAGGTTTTATGAGTTTATTCTTCATCATGCCATCAATAAAACCGGTCACAGTAATTTCTGGTAGAATGTGGAGAAAGTCAATGATATTTCAGTATTTTCTCTGAAACTGAAGATATTCTACCCCAAGTTCAGTTTATTAACTTCAGCTAGGCTTTTTTTCTTTTAAATTGATCAAAATGGTATTTCTAATGGGGATTGAAGTTTTATCTTTACTGAATTGCATTTGGGAAAGGAATTGTTTATGAATATAGGAATGTAGTCAACTTTGAGTCATTTGTGTCTTGAAAATAAGCACAAGTCAAGGAGCTGGACGTGTACTGCATTTTTGTAGCATACTGTATTATTTGACTATTTCCTATATAATTTATTTCCATGGCAGTCGAGGTGATTGTTGTGCTTATCAGACAAATCGAGTAACAGTTATTTGACCTGAGCTGTTCAGTCTGAATTAAATTTAGTTATGAAATTGCATCTGTTGTTGTCCCCTTTTAATATTAGACAGAGAGAGAGTTAAAGCTAGAGACATGATGGTATTAATGTGGACATTTTGACAGTTTATTAGAATCTTTGCAGTGCTCTTTAACAAGTTATAGTCACCTTATCCAATATGCATGCTGTGAGATGCTGGAGTTTCACTGTTACTTGAGGTGAAAACTAAGCGGCACAAAGTGTTCAAAACAGCAGTCAATTTGGTTTATTTGATAAAAAAGGTTTTTCAAGTTTTCAGCTTTGGACTGCAAATGTGCATATGAAACATAATTAAGTGTGTAATATTCAGTCAAACCTACATAAACTAATAATCTGTTTGTAGAATTTTGAAGAGAGAAGGTTAAAAGCAGTGATATAGGGAAAGACAAACCCAACCTTTCCACTGCATTGTAGATTTGGTTGTGTCTTTGGTTTTTGCCAGTAATGGCCTTGGAAGGGCAAATGTGATTGGGCTTTTTCAGGTTCCCTGCTCCCCTAGATTTATTGCTTATGTCTACTGTAATAGTTCCACTGGTTCTGATTCTTCTTGATTCAATCCTACTGCTTATCCACATACAGGGAAAGAGTCCTAGAATAGGATTTATTTTGTCACTTAGGGATATTGCATTGTGAGTATTCTTTTAATACAGTCATGTTATATATGCACTAAAATTGTTATGTGAAGAGGCTGTTTAGAACAGCAGACAGTTTAATCTGTTTTCACACCATTCTACTTACCAGTGTACACGTGTAAGAGGTGAGAGAGGTGTTGGGGTGAAGTTTTGTTTGCTTAAGAGTGGTAACTTTAAACATCCTGCCTTTTGGGATATGAATTCTTTTAGTTTTTCTTTTAGATTTCTTGAGACCAACTGCTGCACAGTCACCTCCAAAACACTAAATTATCTTTTAACACAAAACCCCAAACCTCAAGAAACATAATTTAGTATAAATCTGGGGAAATAAAGATGGAATCCAGTACTTAAAGCGATACATACCTGTTACCATATTGCAGAACAGTGCAAGAAGTTAATAGGAGAAAATGTAAAGCCCAATTATGGTTGTCAAGTTACAATTCAGTCTGAGCAAGAAAGGCTGTTGATGAAACAGTATCGTCGGGAAGAAAAGCGAAATGCCAGAAAAGAAAAGCAAGCTGGGGAAGATGGAGAAGTTTCTGGAGAAGGATTAATGTGCTTTGATCCCAAAGAGCTGCGGATGCAAAGGTAATAAATGCCAAACACTGAGAAATGTTTCTGTTGTAATTGCTACTTCAGCATATCATAATAGTTTATTTTCTTTTTGTTTGCTTTGGTGATTAGGTGATTCTGACTTCAAGTCACGTTTTATGACAAGTGTAGGATTTTTTTTATATGAAAACCTAATGTTCAGGGAAAGAAAGCAATGATCTGCTTAATGAGAATCTTCTTGATCTCATCTGTGCGGGATGGAGATGCAGATTAGAGGGGTGGGCTATCTTTCTCAGTTCCTGTATGCACACTACTTGCTTAAGATTTATGAAGTCCATACTAAATCTGTCAGAACTATCTTTCTTTTTTTCCTCTCAAGATTAATGGGTACTATTTTCCCCATTGTCACCTAAAGGTAGTGGGAGGAGTACTGAAGGAGAGGATAAGGAGCAAATAAACAGTTGTATTTCGTATTGAGAAAAATATAGTGGGTCTGGTGTCTAATTGTCAATAGACAGTGCTGTTTTGCTTAAAAAGAGGCAAAACTGCATTTCAGAAAGCCTTGAACTTATTGGATTGCAGGTCTGATTTCTGTCAAAACAGTGTAAGGATTTGGTTTAACTGATGCCAGGGAATAACGCTGTAAAATTCCTTTGATTATTTTATGCAATAGTTTTTGCCATGAATTTCCCCATGTCTTGCTTTGACTTTAATATATATCCCATTCAGTTTTTCTTATGGCTGCCTAAAATGGACAGAATTGTTGCAGTTTGTTTGTTTGTTTTTTTTTTCTGCTCACAGAGAGCTAGCACTTTCGAATGCTCGAAGTATGCCAATCCTAGGTAGACAAAGAGAGATGGGCTTTGAAAAAATCTGTTATCCACATGTTTATGATTCCCGAGCTGAAGCTATGAAAACGTCAGCATTCATTGGGGGTGCAAAGGTACGTGTTTGGTGCATGATCCTTCTCAAGTAGTATGTCTTTCCCAGTGAATGATATGCAGCAGGGTTCCCTTTGTTCCCTTAGAGATTCTCCTCCTTATCAGCATCCAATGTATTAAGCAGTGCTTCTTTATAGAGGATTTTAAATGCTTTCATATAGTCTATTTTTTTTTATTTTGACTCCAGAAGAAATAATCTTTCTCAACTAATGTATTTGCTTTTGTTTCTAGGGTCACTTAAATCATTAAAATACTGTTTTTCTCTTTCTGTCTTTTGGAAACCATTGAATTGAGTTAAACAAAATGAATGCTTTATGGAATTCTAGACTTAATGGCTTTTGAAATTTAATAAAATGGAGTTATCTTTTTTTGTCTTTTGGGGACTATTTTCTGAGAAGTAAAACTGATTATTGTCTATTTTGGGGGTTCATTGCTATCTATAAAATGAATCAGTGAGAAATGCTTTTATTTTTGATTCATTTTTTGAAGGAAAGTGATAAACTATTTTTCAAAGTGAGTTATATGTAATGACATTTCTCTTTTTTCATATTCTCAATTAATTTTCCCTTAATACCATTTTAGGTGTTCTTACCAGAGGCAGTTCAGAGAGAAAACAATAAAATGTATGAAGAGGTAAAGATCCCCCATAGTGAACCAATGCCTATTGGTATTGAAGAGAAAATAGTTTATATTAAAGACTTAGATGAGGTGAGTACACAATTTCAAATCTATTAAATTAGTTTTTATTTTGTATTACAAAAATTTAACTGAATAAGATTACCAATAAATAGTCATGTGTGATGTGTAAATGGAGCCTGTTACTTTCTTTGGTACCAATTTTGAGAATATCTGTTGGGGGATGTAGTTCACTGATACACTAATGATGACTCAGATTCAAGAAATTCCTTCTCTAAACTGCTTCTCCATGGAATTTAGAACAGCAACTCTTTGGCATTATCTGTTCAGTTTTTATGGCTTTGAGCTGTGATCTAAATCACTGAAATGAAAAGGTAACTGCCATTCTATTCTTCTGGAGACCACGTGGAGAAGTGAGCTCAGGCTTCTGTATCTTGACTTGGACACATCTTCTCATGAGTGACTGCACATCACTCTTTTGCAGTCCATCAGATGAGGCTTAAGAGTACAATGCAGTTGTGGGGGTATTAACTTATTGTATTGGAGGCTCTATGAGGTGCAGCACAGTGCTTTAAGCAGACAGCAGCAAATTGTTATTAGTGGAATTTTTATGATAGAAAATAGAAGGCAGAGAGGAAAAATGCAAATAAAACAAGCATTAACGTTTTGAGATTTATTGATTTAAAATGGTGGAAAAGGCTGAGCAAACAGAACTAAATTTGCTGTTAGTGTTTACAGTCTAGAACTTGCAGCACTCCATCATGTGTACCTGCTCATTCCCTGTTGTATATGTCAAATCTGCTGAGGAATGGAAGATTTGCCACTGATTTGAACAGGGCTATAAAGAACAAGCTGTATGTACATGTGAGGAGATTTTATATCTCTTAGATCTTCAGCAGCATACAACATGAAAAAAAATATTTTCCTTTTTTTCCTCTGTAGGAAATCAGGAGATGAGACTATAAATCTAATAGTTACCCAGAGTGCTTTATTGGGGTCTTGAGTAAAGATTATGCCTTCAGAAAGGTGCAACTCTTAAACAGCAGACAGTTTAATTTTAGAATCTGAATCTCTTCTTTTCTGCTTGGGTGACAGTACCTAATGTCATGTTTATGAAATGACTGACAGTTTAACCAGATAGAAAAGTTGAACCACTACAGGTATAAAACGTGACGCTTTTTACGACAGTTTTCATCATGACAGCTTTTTGCAGTGAGATGTCTTTCTCCTAAGCTAAACACTACCTATTAATCTGTAAACTTTTTGCAGGAAGTGCCAATATTTCAATAGAAAATAACTCATTTCAGAAAAAAACACAGTTCAGACAGAAGAATAAATAACGAAAGAAATGGTTTGCAGAATTTTACACATACAATGTTTAAAATAAATGTTACACAATGTATCTGGTTTACAGATTTCTTAACTAATTTGTTGTCTTTGTAGATTGTGTATCAAGACATTTCAGTTTTACAGTGAAATTCTGAAATAGAAATTATTTTCTTCAGAACTATGCTCTTCCATATGTTTCCTATTACAGGAGATCAAACAGGAGTGCCAACAGCAAATACCATTTTGAATGTTTGGATACTCATGTATTTAATTCCCACACCAAACTTTGATTTTGCAACAAAAATTTTTAAAAATTATGAATAGTTTGCCCAACTGCAGGACTTGGCAGATTCCTGTTTCCACTAGTGAGACTTAGTTTTGTGTCTTGTTCAACAGCACCTTTTTTTCCATGAGGTAAAGAGGCTGAAATTGCTTGTGTGTGTGTTAAGACATACCCGTCAGGATGTAAATATATTGGTTAGGGCAAAATTTCTTTTTGCTTGCTCTGCATGGATGTGTTACATCTCTAAGCTCATAAAATCTTGTTTGGTGCTTAAAATTTTTGCCAATTAATTTAAGTCAATTTATATGGCAAGAAGTTTTTTCTGTCACTATATATATTTTTGAATTTTATTTTTGTTGTTGGTGAATGCAAAAGCATCAAAATAGTATTTTTAGCTTTCTCCCTAGCATGCATAGGCCCTTTATTTGTGATAACTTTTTAGTAATTACAGGCTCTGTTCTGTAAAGTTGAACTGTCATTTGCTTGTTATGAGAAGCTGTGACTCTGTGGCAGAAGTAGAATTGGGTTAACACTACAGTAGATTTTGATCCTTTCATCTAAACATCTGCCCTCTTTGAAACTTGAGGGAAATTTGTGGGACATACAGATCAATACTTTAGGTACAGAGTACAACAATTTTTTTTATTTTTTGCAATTACAAAATTTCTTAGGCCTTCTCCTGGGCAATTCTTGACCTGGCAGCTACCTCGCCCACATATGAAGACAGTCAGTAGTCAGGGAAAGTACTATATAGTTTACACTCTAATTTCTTACATGGCAGGGGGATGTGTGCTTATATTTAGTTTTTATTTATTGAAAGTTTTTTTAATGGCTGGTGTAGATCTCTTTAAGAGAAAGAAATTACCTTTTTACATCCAGAAAAAAAAGCTTCGCTTTCAACTGACTTTCATGTGAGAATGTTTCAAATATCATAGGAACTTCTTTTCTTTTTAGTCTGGCATGTTCTTGCACAAAAGGACTCTGTATTTCTCAAGTAATGTGATTTTGATCACTTTGTCAGTAGTTTGGCTGGAGTATTGCAGAATACACTATGAAATTTAATCATCAAAACTCTTAAAGTCAGAACTGAGTTCATCATAAGGAGTTCATTTATATTTTCAACTGTTAGCTAAAAGCTAAACCTCTGGATTGTGTGAACTAATTGCCAATTTTAAATGGGTTTAAGTATTAGTTTGCTTAAAGACATGAGAAAGGTAAGTTGATGTAAACACAAGTTGAGAAGAGATGAAATGTATTCTTCTAAATACCAATTCTACCAAACCACAGTTTAAACACATTTTAAACATGTATATACTATTTTTAAAATTTGTTTCTATAATACAAGTATAAGGCAAAATGACAAAAAAATTTCTTAACCAACACCAAAGGGAGTAGAAATCCTTGCCCTAGCATGGCCATGGCAGGAGGTTTTTATGTATGGGATTGGCAGTGTAGTCAGGACGCACCTTCCACTGCACTCCAGAATGAAGGGATTTCACATTTTTATCTCTGTTTAGCACTATATTATCTGAAATCCTATGGCTAATATTTTCTGAGTATTTAGTTTAGTTTAGAGCCTCCCTGAAAAGGGTCAGAGCTTTTCTAAAGAGTTTAACCTCATGATTAGTTAGAAAAACCTGCCTGTGGAATAAAGTGTCGTGAAATCAGTGCCTGGAAGAATACAGTGCTGAGATGAAACTCATGACACAAACTGACAAAGATCCAAGTTTTTGTAGCTACCATTCCTGCCTAATCTCATTATGCAATGCAAATATGAGATCAGGAGCACCCAACCTTTCACAATTTAGCAGCCATAAGACCATACTGTAGCATCTGTCATGAACCGCTCACATTAATGCTCTCCTTCTGCCTGCAGTGTGCCTTTTTTCCCTGTCTTTCTTCACTATCATCTGAACTGCTTCACCTCCTGCCACAATCTTAACTCCACTTCTGTCATCTTAGATTCTTTATTTCCTACCCCTGTTGAGCTAGTGGTTTGCAGGGGGATGCTGTGCTGCTGCTTGGGACCATCCCTGGCGTTCAATGGCAGAAGGGTGCACTGCATCCCACAGAAGGAGCCACAGAGGGGGGAGGGTTCTTACCTTACTCTAAGGCAGCAAATTCCATCCCCCAACTCCATTTGTTGATAATTGTTCTTCTCAGCATTTATTATTATTTGGAGAGTTGTGTTTTCACCACAGTACAAATACACATGGCTTGTAAGTAGCTGGTTGATCACATCAGTTTAGTCTGAAGTATTTTGGTGCAACTACTTGCAGAAGTGGTGTGCTAGCAGGTTGTTTCAGTAACAAGAATTTAAAAAATGGAGTAAATGCAAGCTTAGATTTATTACCTTTGGCTGTTTAACATGCAGCTTGACCATTACTGAAGTATATATTTTTTTTGTATTTACAATAAGGGTGGTTTTGTGCCAGCCTTTTTGCCAAATAAATGTACCCTTAAAGTCATAAACTCAGGTCAGGGAAAGTTCCTCTTCAAGGTTGTGAAAACAGGTTTTATCTAACAAATTGCTGTTGGTGAAAAATGACTTCAGCTTTTTACCTAAAGTGTGTGTTGAGGGAAGGATTTATTTCTTTGTTTCATGTTATTTCTCTTTCCTTTTGCTAGCACTATTTAATGATCTAAATAAGGAATGTTTTGGGGTTTATTTCTCTGTACATTATATAAAGGAGTTATTACAAAATCAATATTTCCTTTTTTCCTGTAATGTTTTCTTGGTTTTGAATTGTACAATGTAAATCTACTGAATAGAAGTATGGATGACTTTGCGTAAAATTTTTCTCATCCAGAATGTTGATCACTTATTCCAAAGCTGAGCT
Organism: Chloroceryle aenea; assembly: GCA_013399075.1. Classification (NCBI taxonomy): domain Eukaryota; kingdom Metazoa; phylum Chordata; class Aves; order Coraciiformes; family Cerylidae; genus Chloroceryle; species Chloroceryle aenea. The sequence goes on along the minus strand of VWZY01000319.1, from coordinate 109,171 downwards.
TAGTCTATATTTCAGTCGCATGTTTTCCAAACAGCAATTAACAGTTGGACTGAATCAAATAATTTTTAAAGCATTTGTTATTTTTATTGATATCTTCTTATTTATCCAATGAAGTACGCTAGAAAATGGCTCTGAGGAAGGTTTACAAGTTCTATAATCATTAGTCCTAACTTCAGGCAAATAAAAAAACCAAACCAAACAAAACATGTAAGTGAAGATACAATGTTTTTAATAGCTGGTAATGTATATTAGGAAATGCAGTCTGTCTTCATATTTCAGGAATGGGGGTCCAAAAAAGGTAGAATATGTGCAATAATGGGTTAACAGGAGTGTTGGAGTTAAGATTCTACACTGATATTAAAGCCTATGAGTTCTGTCTTAATTTTCTCCAGTGTTTGAATTAATGAGTGTTTTATCATTACTCTGGAATTCTGGGTGCAACACTTACAATATCTGCATCACTTCATAGAATCATAGAATACTAGGTTGGAGGGGACCTCAAGGACCATCTGGTCCAACATTTCTTGGGAAAATCACTTTGCACAAGACCCTGAGCTGAGGTTTTTTTGTTGTTTTGGTTTTTTTTGTCTGAATAAATACTGTTGCTTTGGCTGAAATCATGTTTAAAAAATGTGTCTTGTGACAAACCAGCAGTTTAGGGTCCTTCTTGTGTAAAATTGTCTTTCTGATTAAGAAAAACCTATTTCTTACTAGAAGTAGTTTATTAACTTTTCATCAAAATAATATGTTGCTATGCTGTGCAACCTGTAAAGTGGTATTCTCATCTTCAATTTATCTGTAATCTGATGTTGGAGAAATGCCAACAGGTGCTCTGTTCCTGGCTACTAATTCACTGCTGGAAAACACTTGCTGTACTTGAACATAACTCGTTGAATGCTGTATTTTTAAAACATATGCATCACTTGACTGCAGCTTTCCAATTTTTAGGTATCACTATATGATTTCCTGAATGCTAAATAGTTCTTTTCTTGTCAGCAATAGAAAACATGTTCCCAGTGTTGATGAATCCCTGAAAAGTATTTTGAAAAATGTTCTTTCTTTATTGACATAGCCTTTAATACTATAAGTGACACCATAGCATTTTTTTCTGGTTCATAAAACCCTTCTATTAGTTCAAAATCTAATGTTCTTTTGCCAGTAAGATGCTGTTTTTGTTGTTCAAAAGAATCAGTGATTTTATTGCCTGCCAGATTATTAGCCTGACTTATTTTGGGAAACACCTTTGAAGCAAAACTTATCTAAATAATTTAAAGAGAGAGACTTGATATGGTAATTGAAATACAGGTGTAGTGCCATGACAGCAAGGCTTTTTGAATGTTATAGTACAACTTTGAATTAATTACAAATGAAATGTGAAAATCAGAATTCCTTGATTTTAATATGGCATGTAAATGTCCCAGCTCCAGTGAGGAAGAGCTTGTAGAGTAAAGTTTGGGATGATCAGGGTTTGCAACTACACTCCAGTAGCAATGAGTTTGAGAAGTTGAAAGCTAATGCCAAAAGGAGGGAAGGTTAGGAAGGAAGTAGGTAGGTAATAAAATAATAAATATGTTAGCAACTAATACAGATGGATTGTCATTCTAAATATAGTTCCATCTATATTTACTTCCTGAAATTATTTTGTTTTTTATATCTCTGAAGCCTTTATGAAAATATATGAAGGAAACATCAAAATAAAAGGTTATGCTAGTGTGTAAGAGGTATACTGAGGATAAAGATTTTAGGTTTTTTAAGTAGTGATGGTAAAACACAAAAAGAAAGGGAAGTGTCATGATAGATAATGATATCAAGGCTGTTCTAACTACAAGCAGGCAAGAAACAGAGATTGACATTTTGTTTTCTGACACAACCCATAATACAACTTGTGTTCCCGAGATACACATCCCAGGTGTGTGCTAGCTCTTAAGAGCACAACAGTGTGTTGGATATCTTAATCTTTTAGCCATTTCATGGATTTCCTACCTTTATTTAGTAATAAGTACAGTTATTTTAAGCTATCATTTTGAAACTTAGTGCTACCTGACAGCAAGTATTGTGGTACAGTAGCATCTTTTAGCATTTGACAACTGAATTTTTATTTTATTTTTGACTTGGCAAAAAAAGTTTGACACTACTGTGTGTTTGACCAGACCTGTCCAACATGGGGTGAGAAACTGAATCATTTCTGCATTAGGAGATGTGATAAGACTGGAGTCTTGGCTTTAATCCGTGATACTTCTTCCAGTCTCAGTGCAAAATTATCATGGACATAAAGGCGACAGTAATATCTAAATTATAAAGATAGATTTCACACACAAAACACACAACATGTATATTGGGGATGTGAGATATATATATCATTCCTGTTAATGCAGAGTTGATTTTTAGAGTAATGCTTGCTTTTTAACCCATCACCACTACTTTATGCATTCTCCCTTTTGCCTTCCTTAGCATTCCAGATTTGTACTTTTAAAATTTTAAACAGAAAAAAAGATCCATATGCTAAAAAGTTAGTCAAGCCAATTGATGTTGCTTATATAGCTGTATGTCTATGTGAAGAGGATGATTATGAATAATTGGAGAGACACTAAAAGCAAAGTATGATCTTATGAAGAGCAAAAAGCATCTTTCACTGAGCAGCAGCCCATACATAGTGAAACAATCCATGTCAATCCACCATTGTGGAAAGAATGCCATAGTTCATCTCCTTTGGGATGAGGAGGAATGAAGGTCATGGAAGGAAATATATCATGATGCTCAAGAGACTTGAACTTAGGCAACATATATCTTATGAGATGTAAGCCTGTATTTGCTCAGGCTATGGCCTGTTTATATGTGGGTTTTGGTTTTGGTATGATGTGGATTGAATCACTGTAATGTGATCATTTAAAAGGAGATTATTTTTATAAAAAAAATGGAAAAACTTTCAGCAGAGAAGTGTAACAAAAGCAGGCTTTTTTCCCCCATAAGAATGGGGAAGGAATGCTTATACTTCCTTAAAATTTTTTGTTGCTGGCATTATTGAAGAAATTTAGTGATAATCACTTGCACCCATACTTTCAGATTTTACAATGTTTTTCTGATTGAAAAAATCAACCAATGTAACAACTCGAAATGCAGCATTTTTCTTCTTTGTCTACCTCTTTCATAAACTTAGCTTTTCCTAGGTTTATTTACTTTGGTTTGACACTGGGCAAGTTTGATTCTTTTTGAAGAAGCCGAATGAAGTTTTCGTCTGCAGTATATGCTGCTTCAGTTCATCTGCACAATTTTTTTAGATGACTTCTCACAAAGGTGGAAAATTAATTTTCTCTTTTTGGCCAGTAGTCTTCTCCTTGCTATTCAGAAATAACCTAATGCCTTCCACCATCTTATAGTGTCTTAGAACTGACTACTTAAAATATCATCTTATTATTTGTTCTTCAAGTTGCCTTTGTCCTAGTGTTTAGTTGGAGACATTTTGTAGTCTTTTGTTCTTTTTGCAGTCTTTTTTTCTTTTTAAGATTATCGAGGCTGTTGTCGTCTTAGGAACTGATATTTAAAGAAGAAAGTTGGCATAGTATATTGTATAATACATTATAGCTTTATTTCTGGTGTTGGTTTCTCTGTTAACATACTCATATAAGAGCTTTTTACTATCTTAGAAGTTTGATGGTTGTGTTCCATGAACAAGCCATATTTAAGACACTGGAGATGGCGATGTGGCAAGGATGCTGTGAAATACTGATAGATGTGCTCTTTGTTGTGTCAGTCTGGGTTGTGGTTTTATGCAAACTTTTATTTTCAAAGGCTTGATATTCATGAAAACACTGAATGTATATACAGCAAGAAAGTACTCTTGTGAATATAAAATATTATTTTCAAATGTCATTTCATTAAGGAGGTTGGAATTGAAACTTAAACGGATCTTCTCATTTATAGATACTCTGTAAGTTCTAATGTACAACATTTTTATTGAAAAGAGCTCAAAATCTGAGTTATCTGTTCTTGGGCAGTTTAAGTTTGAAGACAAGAACAATTAATTGACAATATGAGTCAGAGGCAGATAGTGACAGTAGCTGTACTGGTGAATAAAGAGAATGTAATTTCTTTTATTCTGTTCTTTAAATTAGCATAACTGAGTATGTTTTTCAGCAAAAATTGCTGAAAAATATTTATTAGATGCTATCATGTGAAAGTTGCATATTCTTACACTTATTTGAGATATGGGTCGCTCCTCTTCAAAGAGTGAATATGAATAAGGAAAAGCACCTTTTATTATCAACATGAGGTAAAATTGACTGCATCAGATTTGAGGGAAATGGAAAGTCTGTTTCATTTTCCACACAGCTGGTGAGTGTGTGTACTTTGTGCAGTGCTGCCTCTGAAATGGTTGAAAATCTGATGGGAACACTTAAAAAGGCAAACCAGTAAAGGGCACCAGCTGCTGAAGAGCACCTGCTGAGCCACTGTGGGAATAGACTCATCTGCCTATAGCTAGAAGTAATCTCACAAAGTACCTGCTTTTACCTGTCAGGATGTTAATTTGTGTAAAGATTCAACCAATGAAACTAATTCAGAATATTTAAAGAAAAGAAGAGGTGGGGGGGAGGGAAGAAAAAAACCCAGAAAACCTGGGGTGACTTTTCCATGCAAGAGTGCTACTTCTGCAGTCAGTATGGAAGAGATTATGCTACCGAAGAGCAAGTTTCCAGTTTTTGTTTGGCTTAGTCTGAGAGATGGATCTCAGAAGGTTTTGTGAGAGTATATGTTTCTTTTTTATTGCAGTGTATTTGATTCATTGTGGATGGTAATGTGCACACAGAGATATGTGTTACAATCAGGAACATTAGACATATCTCCAAAATAGTTTTTAAAATGGTTGCACTTTTCCATCTTTCAATACTTGAAATTCTATTGCTTCCACACATTGGTGACCTTCCCACACAAGTTCATCATCCCTCACGTGCCTTTTTATTTTCCTGCAGTAGATTAGGTAGAAAAATTTCTGTGAATACTGCTGTCTTAGTTGGGATTTGGGAGAACAAAATAGCTATGTTCTTATAGAAGAGACTGACTCTGCATGTAGTCTTCTATTGTAAAATTTAGGAAAAAAAATCATTAAACAGCTATATTGTAAAACAGTATTGCCTTCCTGGTAGTAGTGTGAAATTAACTGAAATAGTGAAGAAAATAGAGTTGTAAAAAGATTGACAGCAATGGTTATTCCCTTGGGAATATTATCCTGCTTGCCATTCTTTCATTTTTCCTTGATGTGTTAAAATTATTCCTAGTTTCAACTGTAGTTGACCTTTAGAGCACTGTTAGTTTTTGGGGATTTTTTAGGTATTATTAGAAAATAGTTGTTTACTTTAGCTTGCTCTTAATATGTGACATAGTCTTAAAATATAATCCTCAAGTGGCTTTTACATTAACAGTTAATATATTTACATGACCAGTTAGAACTGCTGCCTTTGTGTGCATAAAATAGTATTGAATTAATTAGGGTTTATTTACAAATAGAAATACTGAAAGAGATCTATGCTTTAGACATATAATAATATGAAGTGTTGTTACCCTGCTTTTAAAAACAGGTTTAAATTTGCTTTCAAAGGAAGACAATGTTTAGGCTCCATATTGTGCTGTCAACTGGCTGTAAATTGTGAGGCATTTATTTATGGATTAAATTCTGTAGAGTAAAACCCATGACCAATAAAAAAATCACAAAGCATTTCAGGTGGACGTGTTCTGCCACAGTGCAGCTGCCTGTAGCTCAGAGAAATCCAGCTTTCTGGTTCACAGCATTTTTTCCTCTGGTACTTAATCACTTGGATATTTAAAATACAGTTATATCAAACTGTGGACTTTGCAGCTGTTATGTTTGTTGACCTCATTAAGTGATCATAATAAGTGAAATATTTAAGCTGAGAAAGCAACTTGTTAAATATTCATTTTCCATTCTTTTGGGGAGTACATTTATGTCATTGACTGAATATAGAGTTTTTGATATAAAGCACGTGCAGACATCTGTTAAGTTTTTAATTAAAACAATTCAGAGTAGTTGTAGTAATTTTGATAATGAATAGTGAATAACATTCTGCTGCTGTGTCCCGTTCAGAGGATCACCATTTCTCAATGGAATTTTGTAATATGACTGTAGAAGAAGAATGCAGTAGTCTGCTATACTTTGATAGCATATCTGAAGGCAAACTTTCAGTCCTAGGAGTAATTTGTCTTCAATTTAAAGAGAAATACAGGTTAGTATTTTAAATTCTAATTAAAGTTCTACTCAAGACCAAAATTGGTTTTCATTTTTAAGAAATCTCAAAATCAGAAGTTTGAAAGTTTGAAGGGAGTATGTGGTAATTCTGATATGCTGTAATATTGAAAAGATTAGCTCTCACTGAAAATATTTTAGGCCAATTATAGTCTGTCTGATTTTAATGTTTGTCTTTAATTAGTGCAAGTTTCAGTACTCTCCCTGAGACATGAATATCTTATCTAGGATAAGAATGTCCTGAGTCTTTCAGCAATAGAAATGGGAGTGAGATAGTCCATCAAGGAATTCAGTTAGAAATCACCAGGTAGTTTTAAATGGTTTTAAAAGATCTGGGGATAGAGGAGCTACATGACTAAAAGATTGATTTGTATGTATCTGATGGGCTATTCACCTCAGACTTATAGTTTCCATTAGTCTCAGAATCACATGGTAACTGCTAATATAGTGGTAGTTTTAAAACTTTCAAATAGTGGTAGCTGTTTGAGTCTGCAGAAGAACAGGGAGCAGCAAGTAATCTGAAGCCTCTTAAAGCAGGAAACAGATTTTCTGCATGTATGTGTTCTGTATCTTATTCTAAAAAATATTTTTTTCTGAATTCTAGTTGGAAAATTGGAATTTTCCCACCACTTAATCTTTCAGTTAAAATATTGAAACTGAACACATCAAATAAGAATGGAGTTGCGTCTTCCTTTCATAGGAGCAAATAGCTGTACTTTGTTTAATAAGAACAATGATAATAGTAAAAGCCATTTCTTTTTGTAGCATGTTGAAAATTAATCTAGAGAAGGGAAATAGGAACTTTTCATTTGCAGGAGTCAAAATAGAGGAAGATGATTTTATTTAGCCATACATAGGTGTTACTTATCATTGAACATAATATAGTGAAGGGAACTTCCGTGCAAATATTTCTCTCTCCTTGCTTTTGTTCCCTGAATCTGGAAAGGATAGAGATATTTTCCAAGTCATCTGAGACTGTGTAGGAGATAATTTCTGCTGTTTCTGATGCTTCTTCCCTGTGCTTTTGACAATTGTGAACCTTTGTCCTCTGAACGTGAAACTGTCTCCTTGCCATGCGTACCTCCTTCAATGGAGGTTTTTTGGCTTATCAAATGTATCTCTGAGCTAATTAATACTGTCTTTCTCAAGTTTTGCATCAGTAATTTGCCTAAAAATTTGCAGAAAAAAGACTGGCATACCAATAGCTACTACAGCAGCAAAATAAAAAGTCTGGTCCAGTTGTAACCTGCAGCATGAATCCTTTTTGAAGTACATGTGGTAGCTCTGTTATATCTGTAGTCCTGTTTGCAAAGGACTACGTCAGCTTTTTCACTTTTATGATTCTGTAGTTCTCACTATCTTAATTTTCTGTTAAGCTGAATCTTGAGAATTGCTGAATGGAGATGCCTAGGTGCAGCTCTTTAGAAAGTTTTCTGGTTTTATCCTGACCCATACCTCAATCATTCACTGTCTGGGTTGTATGGCAGGGTGTGAACTTTGATCCTTTTTTTCCTGAGGTGTGTCTTCTAGTCACTATTTTTCAGGTCTGACCAAAAACTATCTGCTTCTTTCTGTTAGTACCCCCACTCCTACTAGATTTTGCAGTTACATGTCTGGGCTAGTTGCAGCAGTACCTTTTTTGAGATGTATCTATGCCCTCATCAACTTACTGCTTAGAAATTTCATTGTTTTTTTCCTCCTCTTTTTCCTATTTTTTTCATGTTCATAGTAACATATCCTTTCAAAACCACAGCTAGAATGAGGAAGGAAAAGAATAAATTAGGTCTCTCTTGATATGATGCAGAATTGAGATTCGTCCAGCTAGTTCAGAAATGGTTATTCATGCAAGAATTCATCTTTCAGAAAGTAGTTTGTATAGAACTTCATATCATAATCATTTTATTTAAGAAAAGTTAGATAAAACTGTTTTATGTTTGTTCCATAAAAGGGCATCAGTTTTCTGCTGCATTTATTAGAGTAATGTTTTTCTCACCAACGGCCAGAGTGTAAGTAAATCCTTTCATGTTTTTCTTTTAATCTTTTTTTTTATTATTTGTTGGGTTTCTCCCATTGTCTTGCAGTGTCTATATTCTTGAACTGGAAAGGGCTTTCTGTATTAACTCCTTGGTTACAGCTACTCTTTAAAGAGTTTGCCTGAAACACTGATTTCCCCCCCC
>VWZY01000319.1:85722-100724 GCA_013399075.1 Chloroceryle aenea | reverse complement strand
TTCTCTAGTGATGTTTTCCCAGGGGAATAAATAAAGGGATCAATAGGCCATCAGTAGAGCTAGGAGTCTGTTTTAGTTTATACAAGTCTGTTTTAGTTGTATACAAGTGTAAGAAATTGAGTATTTTCTGATTTGAAAACAAACAGTTAAACTCACCAACAAACAAACACACACATATGTCCCCCCCAAAACAAACAGACAAGAAACAACAAATCAAACCCAAGCCTGTAGAGTAGACTATAAATATAAAGGTATATAAATATCAGTTTTCTCATTGCCTCATCTAGAAAAATTAGGGAGATTGTAGTAGTGGAAGTGTCCATACATCAGTCTGGGAGTGACCTTGCTGTTAAGGGTAACAACATTTTAAAAGTTTTAAAATTCATAGAGTTTTTCTTGTATTTCACACTTCCATGCTTTTAGCTTTCTATAGAATTGTTATTTTTAAATTTTAAAGGAAAGCAACCCTTTTTATTTGATGCTGTTAATATGGATTAAGTGTGAGCAAATGAAACTCAGATCCTTCTATCCTCATAAAGTTTTGACTTCTGATGTTATTAGGAAATGCCACAACTATTTCCAGCTTTCCTTTTTCTATTTTCATACTGGCAGCATTACTTCAAGGTAAATTTTGTGTGTAATTCTCAAATAGCATCAGAAAGCTCTAAGAAGAGTCTGTGTTCTGATCTCAATTTCATTGCTATAATCTGGAATAATTCTCTTGACATCAGACACTTTGGAGTTTACAGTAGTGCCACTAAAATCAAAATCTTGCCTGCCTGTCTATTTGCATGTCAAAATTTATGTACATTTACTGCGCTGTAGAATAGTCACTTTTATGGAAAAATCTTTCTGAAACACTTTGTTATCCATTTCCTCAAGTAAAATTGCCAGAGTATAATCATTCTGTCTATAATCTTTTATTATATTATAACTAGGCTGAGGAACACAACAGTTCTCCCAGTGAGGGGAGGAGATTCCCCAAGATGTTTCATTGTTTTAACTCGGAGCCTTGGGAGCTCTGGTGCTCTCCCATCATTTCCATCAGACTGGTTTTGGGTCTACACATGCAGAAGTCTAGAAAAGATATGACTGCTGCGGTTGTTTGTGGAGCATAGCTCATCAAAAGCACAGTTTACATCGTGTTGGTGGCAATGTATCTCTAGACTTAAAAGGATTTTTGTTGAAATCACTTCAATCATGTTAGCTCTTAGCTGTCATATATGAAGTTAAATATTTTCCCTAAAAACTCTGGCTTTGAATACATTTCTCTTCATTCTTGAAGAGACCAGATGGCAGGACTGATGACTTTTTTTGAAAATAATAAAAAAAAAGGCAAACCAGACATGTTTGGTTTTTATTATTCTTTGATTTAATTTTTTTAATTAGTGTTTTTTTCAAGGAGTGCCTAAGATACCATAATTAGGAGGAGAATAATAAACTTACTTGATTTTGTTGCAGTTTGGTTTTTAATGGAACTGGTCTGGGCTTCCTCTGGATGGAGACTACCTCAAAACTTGTTTGTTGAAGAACACTCACTGCTATGAGAGATCCAGTTCTCAGAAACGTAAAAATTCTGGACAACTATGAGAAAAATAAGTTTGAGTATCTTGCCAAGTATGAAGTCGAAGTCTGGAGGGGAAATGTTTAATCAGAATTTAAGAGCAGCATTCCAAATGAAGTAAAATGATAATAATTTTCATAGATTATCTGCTATGATAACTTTAAGCAGAGGTGAACCCTTCACATATAATGAACATATTTAATTACCTTGGGATACCTTTTTATTTTTGTGAGCTTTCTATCAGAATCTAGGAAAATTTTGCAGCATTTGATTTGATTTTAATGGCACTAATGTAACTTGAAGGGATGAAAATTTCCCTGGTTTCTGATGGCTACTGCTACTTCAATGCCAATTACATTAACCAGTGAATGTGGTGATAATTTTAAAAATCAAGACTCCATAGTTTTCTAAAAGATGTTTAATTCAAATTCAAAACATATTCAGTAAAGTCTCATGGGCTGTGACTTTGTTCTATAGTGTAATTTTAGCCTTATGGTATATTATCTGTCATTTCTAGGAATTCTGGCTTCTTTATCTAATTGAGGGGCTGGAGCATCTTTCATGTGAAGAGAGGCTGAGAGAGCTGGAGAAGAGGAGGCTCAGGGGAATCTTACAAGTGTATTTAAATACCTGATGTGAGCATAATAAACAAATAGGAGTGAGGCTCTACAGTGGTGCCCAGTGATGGCACCAGAGCCAATGGGCACAAATTAAAGCACATGAAATTTCATCTGAACACAGACAAGTAGTTATTTACTGTGAAGTGGTCAAACACTGATACACCTTGCCCAGAAATGTTGTGGAGTCTTCCACCTGGAAGATATTTAAAACCCTGGGCCACTCGCTGTGAGTGATCCTGCTTTGAGCTGGTGGGTTGGACTAGATGATCTCCAGCCTCAAGAGTTCTGTGACCTGTGATTACCACAAATAATGATGTGGATATCCATACTATGCAAGAATTGCTTTACCTGCAGTCTAGTCACTTGTAGCATGGATAGCTGTGAAACCAGCTGCTCTTTCACTGGTTTCTTTTGCTACTTCCATCTGTCTAATATTTTACTCCAAGCTTCCTTTATAGTACATAACTCTCAGATACTACACTTTGGATGAGAAATAATTTGTACTTCCTTGAAGAAATTGTAATGCTGATTATGACCCAAAGTTCTGCTTGATACGCTTGTATAATTTTCCTCTCTTTCTGTACGCTCCTTGTTCCTACAAAAATTGTACCCCTAAGTCCAATGAAATCTCACTGATATGATTTGGTGCTAAATGGAGCAGATCCAAATATCAGGCATTTTTTCTTTTATGTGTTATGAGCCTTTGCTTAAAAAGTATGTATGCAGTTTGAAAGACAACATTTCAGTCTTCGGGGCAGGTAGGAAGTTATGTTCTGAAATAGTATTCCTAAGATAATATAAAAATACACCCTCTATGGAATTAACAGAATATGAAAAGTATCATCAGGAGAGGGATGCTGTGGAAGTCCCCAGGTGTAGCATCTATGTTTATTTCTGAATGTACCTTCAGTAACAAAATAGGATTTACACTGGCATCCAAGTCATTAAGTGTATACAGGCAGGGACTACTCAATGTTATTAATTTGGAGGGTGTTGTAGTTTAAACCCATCCATCTGGCAGCTAAGCACCACAGCACGACTTGCTTACTCCTCTAGCTCTCTGGTGGGAAAGGAGGAGAAAATATAACAAAAGGGTTAAGACAAAGGAGAGGGAGGCCACACTTATTGATTGTGGTCATGGGCAAAAGACAGACTTGATTTGGGGAAACAAAATTCAACACAACCACCACTGATTTACCAATTGAATCAGGGTAGGAAAGTGAGATAACCATATCTTAAAAACACCTTCCCCCTGCCCCACCCATCCCTTCTTCCTGGGCTCAGCTCTGTTCCCAGTTTTCTACCTCCTCCCCTCCAGCAGCGCAACAAGGGCAGTGGATGGAGGTTGCGACCACTTAGTTCATCACAAGTTGTTTGTGCCACACATTCCTCCTCAGGGGAATGGTTCTGCACAGTCTTCCCCTGCTTTACTGTAGTAAAGACAGTCCTTCCATGAACTTCTCCAACCTGAGTCCTTGCAAGCTACAGCTCTTTGCAAACTGCTCTAGCATGGGTCCCTTCCATGGGTTTAGTCCTCCTAGTGACAGACTGCTCCAGCATGGGCTTCCCTCAGAGTCAGGACCTTCTTTGGGGACAGTCACCTTCTCTGGTGTGGGGTCCTCCATGGCCATTAGACGGGCATCTGCCCTGCTGTTAACCTTCATGGGCTGGAGGGAGACAGACTGCTCTATCAGCACAGGCTCCAGGGGAGTCTCTGCTCTGGTGCACATCCTTCCTCACTGACCTTGGTGTCCACACAGTCGTTACTCTCACGTCCTCCTCTCCAAAATAAATGAACATGCCCAGCACCTTTTCCCCTCTGAAGTATTTTTATCACAGAGGCTCTTTTGGCATGGCCTTGGCCAGAGGAGGATACAGCTTGTAGCTGGGGTTGTTTCTAGAAGCTTTTCATGGGAGCCACTCTGTAGCTCTGTAGCAAAGTGCAATACAGGGGAAAGATGACCTAGAGATTATTAATGTTGTCAGGATGAGGGACATCTGAAATTCATTTCCTGAATTTCATGGATTTTCTGTAAACCAGCATGGATTAATCATGCTATTAGCAGTTAGATCAATTATCTTTTTAACTGAAAGTGCAATAAAACAACTGACTGCAGAATGGGATCTGTTTCACCTGTAATATATAAGGTAGTTTGATTAAAATATATATACATGAAAATTGAGCCAATGAGTAGGGAAAATTCTGAATGTTATAACTTTTTTTATGAGTGCAATGGATAATATTTGTGATAAACAGCTAGTAATCTTATTATTTTGTTATATTGTGACACAAGAAGTCATCATTCTAAAACATTTATTTTCCGTGGTCTTATGCTATAGAAATGAGCACATAGCATTAACTTTATTTCAGACCATGAGAAAATTGTACGAAAGCTGGAAAAATGAATGTGAACAAGGCAAAAATCTCCTTTAGAATGGGGAATATAGTGAGAAAGTCCTGGGGGTAAATCAATAAAATATGAAAATTCTAAGGGACATAACACCCAAACATATTTTCTGGATAATTGCTTAGTATTAAATACAGTTCTATTTTTTTTCCAAGCGTTGCTCTTGATAGATTAGCTAAGACATATTATGCTATGTCTGTGCACGCCAATACTAAATTTAGAAGCTGCTACTAAAATGCTGGCATTGTAACTTGAGGTTGACTTCAGAGTACATCGGGCCACCAAGTGAAAATTTCTGACACTGAGGTTAATTGGATCTGACAAACTGTGTCTGTGAACTAGTGTGAATGCATAAAGTGATAGGGAGAGTGAAAGAAGATCTTGGCTTTTACTGGAACTTGCAGAGAGCACCCTTTAGTTCTGGGTGAGGGAGGGTGCTGTAGACACCAAGTTGCCTTAGGAAAAAAGTGAGTATCTTTTGTATCATGCTTAGTAAATTCAGTAGAACTACAAGGTCTAGCTAATGAATTGCATGACTAAAATTCTGTCTAAAGTGCTGCTGCTGAGTCCTATCTAGAACAGACACTATTACTATTGTGGTGTAAAGTAGCTGTGCTTCTGTACTGTAACTTGCCTGCAGACTGAATTGTTTGGAGTCATTCATGAATATCATTTAATGACTTGTCCTAATTTTAAATTGCTGTTAGAGCACCAACACACAAATATCTTTTTAATGAAGTAACTAGAATATCTTCCTTTAGTCATAAATGCATTAGTTGTAATAGTAAATTCTTTGGGAAAGGAATGGAGAGCTTACTGAAATAAAACCAAAGGTTTTCATATCAGAGCTGACTTGACTATCAATCATCTGGCTTGTGGAAAGTTGCTTCTCAGTGGCTTTCACACTGACTCACACTCATGTAAAAATGGTACCACTGTAGGCATGAAACTGTGGGTTTTGAGAATAGCTCTCAGGTTGTATTCTGCTTAAACTTTGGTTTGTGTAGAATTCTAGGGATAAATCTGTTGTGGAATAGAAGGCTGAAAAATGTTGCATGTCATTCACCTTCAGTGAAAAACAGATTCTGCCATCCAGTGACTACTAGTCCTTTAAGCAAGAAGGGATTTTGCTGGTTTATCTAAAGAAGGATTTTCTGTAGAAGACTGACGTTAGTATGCTGGAGGGGAAAAAAGTTGCTTTCAGCCTTCCAACTACATGGTTTGTGGAAGGGATAAATTAAAAAAGCCAGTCTTCTAGGATATTTGTCAAACTGGACTTCTGTGCATACTGTTGCTCTACTCTTTGGAATAAAATGAAGTTCTGGGGAAGCATAACCAGTAATATTTTTTAACCAGATGGGAAATTGGTCTGAAGAAGTCATAAGATACTGTTTTTCCCCAGAATTCATCTCTTTTGTAGCTTTTTCAGTCCTTTCAATATGTTCCTGCAGAGTCACCTTTCAAAAAATATTCTGCCTTGGCTGTGTATTGTGACTGTTGTGTACTGATTTGTCAGGGGCTGCATTTTTCTTCTGAGTTACTGAAAGATTAATTAGCGTGTTGAATGAGCCTAGATTCTGGTCAGAATACCATTATTAAAAAAGATACTTCTAGTTCTTACTCAGGCTTTCATGGGTTTAATTTTTTTATTAATCTTTATTCTGCTGTTAATGTTCCTGTTCCAACAGTCTTAGAATCCTTCCAGAAAACAAGAGGAAGTTCATTTTTCGAACTTGTTACACAGCCTCTTCTGGTGCTTCTGGAACATCTGTTTGTTTATTGTGGCTTACCAAGTCAGTCAAAAACCATGGTATTACCACTTTCCAATAGGAAAGAGACAGGAAATTATTTTTATTTATCTAAATGTTTAATTTTGCTAACACTTGTATACCCCAGGGCTATAGTAGATGTAATTTCTTTCACATGTAGAGAAAAAAGAAAGTCTTTAAAAAAAAAAAGTCTTACACTGCCCACTTATAGATTAAGAAAAGCTGGAACAATATATTCCTATAGGCAGTAGTGTAAGAAAACAGTTAAAAGACATGGTTTATGTCAGGGTATTATCAGTTGCACAGCTCTAAGGAGACCTGTATGTGTAAGGCCACGCACATTCGATTATGTGACTGAAAACTTCCTGTCATTCTTTTCTGAAGATACATCAGACTTCAGTTAGACAGCTATGTTCCTGCTTTTGTTTAAAAACTACTTCTTTAAATAATATGCATATTGGGCTACCTAGTGTTTTGTTAGTTCAATTCTGTAATCACCAGTCGTGTTTGTGAGTTTCTCTCCATAGATCCTTTATTATTACCACTGTAAACAGTGTTTATCAGGGTGAACTTTATGGTGTTTTTATAATAGCTTCTAAAACCAATTAAATGAAATGGGAGGGAGAAGGAAAAATAAAAACATATTCAAAGACCTGTCAAGAAATCTCAAAATGAAATAACAGGCAAATTAGAAACCTAAAATAACTAAGGAGGCCATAAAAAGAGCCTGGAATGGTGATAGCACTAAGGTAATCAGCAGGTCTCCAGGAAACCCATTAGTGCTTTATAATAGTCTCATTCATGAAGATGAAAAACTTTGAAGACAATACACCAAGTAAACATTATGTGTACAAAACTTATTGCACAACAAGCTTTCCCTTTGCAGTCTTGCAAGCAGAATAAACTGTGAATGAACCTTAACAGTGAAATCTGTTGTAATGCTAACATTCAGCCCACTCAAAACACTGAAGAAACTTGACGGAAAGTACTGAAGAACTTGCATTAGATAAATTTTATTTTTTTTCTTCATCAAAGAAACTTAACAATTTAGAACAGATATTTGAATATATCTGATTAATATACCAGTCTTATAAATACAAATGTAATCCATTAGTTGAATGGAACTTTTTTTTCAGTGTTGCACTACCTGAGAGCTTTGCTAAACCAAAGATACTGCTAAATTCAAAAGCACGTTTTCCAAACTATAATAGTGTGGTGACTGCATAGAATTTGCATCGACTCTTAAATCACTGAATGCTGGGGTTTAATCTTTATGGTCCTCTAGAATAACACTCCAGGTAGCCAGTCCTTAAGTGCAACATTGTTCTAGATTTAAGACCAGAGCATTATCACGTATTGTGAAAATGGTGTACAAACCTAAATTTGTAATTTCCAACTTGGCCTCTCACAGGAGGCTACTGTGAAGAAGCTGCAGCAAAGGGATAGACCTAGTGCTGTTTTTCACAAAGTTAAATAAAATAGTTGATTTGAATAGCTGATAAAGCCATCGTTCCTAAGCTTGCATTACTTGCAGATCCTGCTCAAATAATTTGCTTAGTATTAGAAAGAATTAGTAATATTGAAGAGGCTATTACCCTAGCAAGTCACTGAAAATTAACTAAACCACTCAGAATAATATAAAGGGATGACTTCAGAAGACGCTTTCAGGACTGTTCTTTCACAGTGAATTTGTTCTTTGGTGGTTTCCTGCAATTAAATAAAAATTATAATATTAAAAAATATCAGTAAGATACTTTTCA
The DNA here is from genome assembly GCA_013399075.1 of Chloroceryle aenea. Classification (NCBI taxonomy): domain Eukaryota; kingdom Metazoa; phylum Chordata; class Aves; order Coraciiformes; family Cerylidae; genus Chloroceryle; species Chloroceryle aenea. The sequence goes on along the minus strand of VWZY01000319.1, from coordinate 92,603 downwards.
TGATTTTTAATAGAAGCAGTGCAGGTAATTAAATCTGTAGAAAGGAAATAATGATGAGTTCTTTAATGTCTTCTAGTGTTTTGTGAAAAGTAACTAAAAGAAAAGAAAATTTTATTAGAAAATTAATTTTATATCCTAAGCCTCCGTTCTTCAGTTGCAATAGTTTTAGAATCTTCAGATGCAGAAATTGTAACTGTTTGTAGCCATTCTTTCTTTGTGAAAATATCATTTTTCAGAGAGACCAAGAGGAAGAAAGTATTTTTAGAACTGAGGATTTTTTTATTTTTACTGTGTAAGATGCAAACATGCATTAAACTATCACATCTATAATTGCTTGTATTAACTGCACAGTTTAGTTTTTTTAGCATTCTCTAAGTTTTTCTTGGGACTACACACAGAAGTTTTACCTTTCTTTTGGAGGTTGAAGTTTGTTTTAAGCATAGTTGGACAAAGGCCTGAACATCAACAGATTTCCTCAGAAGGAAAGAGAAGGTTGTTACTGAATTTGTGTGTGTTCACATAATGAAACTTTATTACACAAAATCAATTATAAATATTTTTTTAACTCTGTTTCATCAGCAGGTTCCTGTGTATTGCTGCCACTTCTTCCATTAGAGTAGTCTTAGTTTGTCATATTCGATTTTAAAATGTATATTATTATGACTATTGCTGTTTTACTGATGTTTAATTATTGTCATTAATTTACTGTATATGAGTTTTGATACTTTTTATTAAAAACAAATGCTGAAATAGCATGTGGCCAGATATCTTAATTGATTTTAACAGATGTTATTCTGCTATTCCTTATGGATTCAATATTTGAGGGTTGGATGGGAGTGACAGCCTTAGAATATAAACCTTGGCATAATAAATATATTTCAACAGGCATCCTAAGTTTTGTTACCATCTGTTCTTTTTCTTGTGATTAATATATGTATAGACACACACATACATATATAGATCTATGAAAAATCCAAAACATGTGTGTTGGTTGTTTTAACAGATTGGACAACTTGCTTTTAAAGGCATGAAAAGACTAAACCGAATCCAATCTATAGTCTTTGAGACTGCCTACAACACAAATGAGAACATGCTCATCTGTGCCCCCACTGGAGCTGGGAAGACAAACATTGCCATGCTGACAGTCCTTCATGAAATTCGCCAGCATGTCCAGCATGGTGTTATCAAAAAGGATGAGTTTAAGGTAGGAATTTAATGAACCAAGTAACGGCTTTTTAACTGGTAAGGTAAAACCCATTATATGTTATCCATGGAATATGAAGTCAGAAGTTGTCAAGGGTTTTACACTTTGCTAAGTCAAAGATAAGGCTAGTTTTGATTTACTTCATTATTGTTAAAGCTATTCTTATTTGTGTTCTAAAAATCTTATTACACGAGTAAAAAGCTATGAAAACGCGTTTAGCTCTGATGCAGAACCAATTCTCAAAGTGATGAGGCTGTATAAACAAACTCCATTGTCCTTTAAACAGCTGCACACTTTATCCAACAAAGGTAACTACTTTTCATATATCACTATTAAGATTTTTTCACTCCAAGCGCCTGGCTTCATATTTCACAATAAATTGTGATTTGTAATGGTTGCCATGAAACAAACGACATTGTGGAGTTTGCTCATTTATCAAGCAAGTGTCCTTTTGGTGCAGATTGTGTATGTTGCTCCCATGAAGGCGTTGGCAGCTGAAATGACAAATTACTTCAGCAAGCGTCTGGAACCGCTCGGCATTACTGTGAAAGAGTTGACTGGTGATATGCAGCTGTCAAAAGGGGAAATTCTGCGAACACAGGTATGCTTAATATTTTAATATATTGTTTTGTGTGTGTATTCATCCCTCTTCATAGGTTTGCTGTTCTTTTCTTCCAACTCTTTGTAAAAGTATTGGTGAAGCAGCTGAAGTCTGTAATTACACTGGTTATGCTCCAAAAGGTGACTTTCAAGTCAGAGTGATTAAAACACTAATACATCTGGAATGTCTTCAGCAACAGACTTATTACACCTTTTGGTTTCTCTTGTTTAGACTTGCTACTGCTGTGATCCACTTCTGTATAACCGTAGCATAAAATCTTACCTGATTTTCAGTTTGTTAACCTTAGGGGGTCATGTTATCAGTGGGAACATATAGAAATGTAACTTGCAGGAATTATTAATCAGATGAGCTATATTTTTCTAGTGTTAGCTTTGATGTATTTTACATTTTTATGATAAAACTAGAGAAAATTCTTCACATGACAAGAAGCAGTGTCTACGTGTAAATGATAATAAAGAGGACCACTGTGGTAGTCTAGGATGAAGTCTTAGATAGCAGTCTGCTATCCAGATATATATACACACACATATTGACACATGCATTCCAAGTGGTGTTGTAACTGATAGGTAACAAACCAATATTAATCAGTAACAGCAGCATTGCTGGTACTTTATCAGCATTACCTTGACACATCATCCCCCTAAAATTTGGGTTTACAAAATAAAAAAAAAACCTTTTCAGTAGGGTCTTTTAATAATTGAAATTATTTACATACAACAAATTATCATGAAATATTACTTCCTGTTTTCACAGTACTTTTAAGCTAGGGAACATAATCAAGCAGGTCAAGGTTTTAATAGGGAGAAAGTATGTGTAATCTCTGCCAAAACTGAAGTGAGAGGGGAAGAGACTGCTCCAAATGTAACTACAGAGTTTGATGAACAGAGGGAATGGAGAATGGAAAAGTGCTATTTTTTTCTTGCTGTCCTAGTTTGCAATGTAATTCATAAAATTTCACCCAACATTTCAGACATTATTAGGAAATGCCTATAGAAAATAGTTTACAAAGTTGAAATTTTATTACTCTAATAATGGTAAATTCTAAATATATGCAAAGTATTAATTTAAAGCACCATTGTAACTTAAGTGTAGAAAGACTGCTTCATCATGATATCCTATTTCTGTCCAAAATACCATTAGTAGCATAATTCTTCATTTTCTTTTCTTCAAGAGGCTAAAGTAGTTTTATGTATAAAAACCAATAAGAAATGGCAAAGAATGGACAGAGGTAAAAATAAATGGTAATGGAGGTGGGAGAAAAATGGTCTCCATAAGAGACAAAGTTTGGGAACCATTATGTTATTCATGACCCAAAATTTAGTTCCTAGGTTTTCAAAGGGATTATAAAGCATTGATTAATTTCAGTTTTGCTCTTACATCAATATAAGTTTTTTGCTTCTTTTCTCTTCAAAACATTGAAAAGATTAAGAAGACAAACATATATGAAGTCCAAAACTTCTGTGACTGTGCAAGATTCATCTTTTGTTTTCTTTTGTTTGCTGTAGCTATTCAGTCTTTTCTTATAATGAATCAGATTAGTAGGAGGTGCAGAGGAGAGATAACACTAAATCAAGTTACTGATGTAATTGCTGCTACTGTTCTTGCAGAGTCTGAGGCACATCAGTGGGCTTTGTTTTATCAAAGTGCACAGAAAACCTGTAGCCTTATTATGAAGTGAGGAAAGGGCACTTCCTTGTGCTGGGTCTTTCTTATTGCTCTTTGCATATATTGTTTCCTCTGAAAAGTCATGTGCTTGCTTTTATCAACTAAGAACTTAAACCACCCTGTCCAAGCAGGTTTCTTTCATCGCTTTTTACCCTACGTTAAATTGATTCTTGGTTCAAAACTTTATTGTACTTGTCAGCCTCTCTAATCTATACATTTCTCAGACAGAAGTACTCTTAGGTGTGTTTCTGCTTTATTTACAGTTTCAGAGTTGCTTTTTCAATCATTACCTTGCTTTCTAGCCTTTACTAGTGTAATAGATGAAGTGCCTGTGTTTAGCAGGAAAGCAGTTTTCCCTGTGAGAATTAACATTATAGCAGGTGGATGCATGCAGACAATTTGAAGATACAGGGATAGCATGGGGGATAAAAGGCAGGAGGAGTAAGATCATCAGCTGAAGTAGACAGAGACATTTCAGGTTCCATCACAGAGATCCATCAAAGGATCTCTGTTGATTCTTCTAGGAAAACTGAGGGCCTGATATAAATCCTTTGTGACAGTTGTCTTCTGCCTCTTTTCTGAGCAGTTCCATTTTCACCAGCTCATTTTCATCCTCAGGTGAATCAAATCAGTCACAATGAAAGATGTAAGAATGAGGTGATTGTCAGGTATTAGTTAGAAGTAGCACTTCAGTGACAGTCCTGGTAATTTTCTCCTTCATTTCCATCCTGCGTGCTTCATCCTTCATACTTTGCCTGTGTGTATTTAAATATGTGTATTTTCTAAGTCATTGCATGCATCTGCTATGCTTATTTGATGAGGAAAAAATACTTTATCTGACAAATTGCTAACTGTCTCACTTCTCAGGAACCCACCCTTACTATAAAGTGGTGACTGCTTTTATTACTTTTTCTACTTTTTTAAAAGGTGAAAATGCTAGCTAAAGAGAGCAATTTAAATTTCCATTCCTTTTATAATGGAATAAAATTTCTTAAATGTTTTTGAAAGATGTGCCCATTAAAAAGGTCTGTATTGCACTTCTTCAGCAATAACTTACTCTGTGCTTTCCATGCTGTCATTTATATTTATCCAGAAGGCATCTGTGTCTTTCGCTGCTCCATACTACTATGGTATTACACATGAGATGATTTTACTTCTCTGTTGTTCTGTACTATACTTTGACAATTCATTAGTAGTACTGTGGTTCCAACACATACTTCAGAAGTCAAGCTTTTAAAAAATGTTATTTCTAATTTACCAGTAATGAAATTGCCTTAAAAAAAAAATCAAAATAATTGCTTTATTGACTCCTTAGTCAGTCTTCTAACCTGTTGCCCACATCTTGTGCAGTGAAAGCAACAGCTACTCATCTAAGATGTGGGATGCACGATAAAACTGTAAGACATAATTTCCCTTCATGTTTTTGTGAAAAGGAGTAAGTGTAAATATTTATCATGTTGCTTTCATATTTCAGAATAGATTCAGAGACCAACCATTGCCAAATAATTTGTACATAAATAAGTGCTTCACTGAACCTAGGAACAAAAGAAAATGAACTTGTTACAAAAGTAAATAACCCTAGTGGTTCTTTTAGAGTGTTTATCTTACATTATTAAAACTTCTTTCATAGCCTAAATAAAGGTAGACTAACTTTTTGCTTTGTTTCCTCATTAAAAAAAAAAAATCTAAGGCAGTTTATTTCTCTATAGCTGATATTTTTTCTATCAGTACTATTCTATTTACATTTGTGTACTGACCTACTATTACCTAAGCACATTTGTATACTAACAATACTTTTATTTAGGTAACTGTGATACTTAGACATCACTTAAGCCACAATGGTATTTAGCATACTTTTGCTGTAATCTTTTGTTTGCTAAGTTGGTTTTGATATATTAACATTTAAATGGAAAATATTCTCAAGTAATAAATAGTGTATTTTGCTTGAGATAACATCAAGAGTTTTGTTAGAAGGCAGTGGGTTATTTGTGTGATTGTCTTTATGGACTTTTTTTGGGTGCGTATATAGATAGCTACTCAGTCTTTGCTTTATACAATCTAGAAAATAATAAAACACAATTTCAAAATCAGCTTCTGGGCTTTCAGATCCAGTTATGTTTGACCTTGTGTTTGCAACAGATACAGTAGTAATAGTTACCTTTTGAAAGTTTGGAGAATACAACTGGGATTGGAGCAGTATAAATTGATAATGTAACCTCGAAGGCACTGCACTGGCACAGCACATTGTAAGTTGGGGAGTAGCATGATGCCTTAACTTGTACAGCACAGTGGTAGCCTCCAGGGAGTTGCACAAATGCCTTCTAAAGGTAGTGGACATCAGAAAACATGTAGGACATTTTACTTTATAATGTTTTATACATACATAACATGAAACAAAATTAAGATCCTTGGCCTTGTACAGTGTAAATAGATCAAACTTTCTTCCACCTGTATAAACTTTAAGGTCACCCTGTTAAAGATATTATATTTTCTTTTAAAGTTTTCTTTTATTTTATTGTTCTATTTCATCTTCAGTTACTGTGAATATTCCTCGCCCTTAAAATAGTACTTCAGAAGTTTTGTACAAGATGTGCTGCACTACAGTCCTTATCAACAGTGTGTCCTAACTCAAATAAGTACATATAAGTGAGACTGACATTTTAAAGTTGAAATTTTCCACCCTGTCTTTGCTTTATTTTGTGCCTCAGACATGCAGATAGAAGCCAAACTTCTTCTAATGGTCCTGTCTTTTGCTTTTCCTTAAAGACTGCCAGACTGTCATGAGTCCTGGCTGCTACAGATATGTCTTGGTGTTAAAGCCAGATTATCAGTGCTTTCTGTGTTGATAAAATTAGGTAGTAGTTGAAAACAAATCTGGTCAAATTTTGAAAGCAGGCTATTTTCCCCACCCTATAAACCTCTCTATATCTCTGTTCCTTCCTTCTCATATTTTGGGAGTTAAAGGGATTCAGAGAGCAGGAGAAGGAAAATTGTCTTTTAAATAAATATTAGTCAAACTGTTATTGTTTGAATGGGCCTGATTCTGCCACTTCAGAACTATTGAATACTTTTTTTTTAAACTCTTTTGGAATACAAATTTATTAGTTTTAATAGGGGAATTGTTATTGGTCTTGTTGGTCAAGAAACTGATTATATAGAAAGCAAGGTTATTCATTTAAAGTACAATATTAGATTTTCTGTAATGTTTACATAGTGCTTCATATACTATATATATACACTATATAAATTACATAGTGTTTACATAGTATTTCAAGGCTCACAAAGAGAGATATATAAATTATATATATTATATAAATTTTCTGAACAACAAGGCTGTGTCTGTCAACATGAGCCTGGCAGCCTTCACACAAACAGATGCTTCTAAAACTT
>VWZY01000319.1:56487-84570 GCA_013399075.1 Chloroceryle aenea | reverse complement strand
TGTTAGGAAAAAATGATTGGTGGGGGGGTGGTGGTGGTGAACAAAGTCCTGCTAAACCAAACATGCATTGCCAGTTAGAAAATGGACAGCTAGCTGTTATACTTGTTCTTTGCTCTTTAGCCTGTGTAAGCTAAAATCCCATGGCTTTCAGAGTTCATTCATGACATTGTAAAAAATACCTTCATATTTTCCTAAGAAACCATTCTTAAAAGATTTAGATTTGAGAAGTGATACCACTTTTCATTTACCACGTGCTGAACAATTTTGAGCAGCTTAAAAAATGTGAATGCTTTCCAAGATCTCAGTTAACGGGAAACAAAATAATCCGCCAATAACTAAGCAAAGTGTCTTTTTATCACCTTATAAGCACATTATGCTCATTTTTGAGTTGTCCATGTCCAGGCACTGGCAGTGGGGTGCTGCAGGTGCCATATGTGGCTGGCTCCTGCAGGCTCCAATGGAACTACCACAGGGCACAGCTGAGCCCTTCGGCCAGGCTGAAGCACATATAAGAAAGGGCACAACCACTGTGCAGCAGCTGGGAGAGAATATTGAAGAAAAAAGTATGAAAAGCAACACTGCAGTCACCCAAGTTAGCAGGAGGGAAGGAGTTGCTTCAGGCACTGGAGCAGAGTTTTCCCTGGCAGCCCATGGAAGAGGCCATGGTGGAGATGATAGCAACTCTCCAGCCCTGGAGGATCCCACACTGCAGCAGGTGGATGGTGCCCTAAAGAAAACTACAGCCCATGGAGAGCCCAGGCAGGAGCAGACTCTAGGCAGGAACTGTGCTTGTGAAGGGTTATTTAGTGGGAGAACACCCATGTTGAAGCAGAGTCAAAGTGTGAGGAAGGAACAGCAAAGACAAAGGCTTATGGGCTGACTCCAGCCCTCATGCCCTGAGACATAGAAGTAGTTGGGAACAAAGCAGTGGAGTCTGGGAAGAAAGGAAACTAGGAGAAAGCGGGCTTTAGCTTTTGTTTCCCCACTACTCTATGATTCATTTGAAGTAAATCAATTAATTCTTACTAAATCAAAACTCCTTTGCTTGTGACAGTAATTGATAAGTGGACCTTCCAGTCATTATCTCAACCCATGTGCTTTCCCATCTTATATTCTCCACCTGTCCATTTGAGGAGAGGAAGTGAGAGTGAAGCTCGCTGAACATCTGGTAGCCACCAAGATCAACCTACCATAGCTAGATTTAGACTTGTATGTTGTTTGCTTTGTTTTGTTTTTTAAATAAAGTTACTGCTTTCATTTAAATTTTTCTTTTGTTTTTTTTAAATGCAAGAGAAATGTTTTGTTAGCTTATTGCAAATTTTATTGGTTATTTTAATTTTTAACTTTAGCTATTTATACTGGAAACTAGAGTTGTTTAGAACAAAAGGGCAATTCTTATTGAAGAGCAAGAGTAATAAAACAGTACTGATAGTGTTTTTGAAAACATCAGTTTTGTGAATGAAAAGAGAATTTGTGTAGGCTGCACTTGCATTGGCAAATACATTTGTCTGATTACTGAACTGAATGCTTTTCTTGATGAGAGGAAATAGTCTGAAGGACTGAAGGTATTTTGACATCTCAAAGATTAGCTGATTAATTGTACTTGTTATGGCAAGGCAGAAGTGAGAAGTGAAACAGAGACCACAAAAGCATCAGATCTGAATAGGGCAAGTAGTTCTGAGAATGGCAAATGGCATCAGGACCTTAGAGTAATATGAATGATCACTCTGATAGATTCTGTCAGCTGATAGACTCTGATATTAAGTCATGAAGGCTTTATTCCCTGTTGGAATCTGATACTAATAAAATGGAATAATGCTTTTTTCTTAAGTTCTTATCTTCAATATAAAACTAATCAAGTCTGAAACTATTTGAAGCGAAAAGAGGGCTATAAACTTGAGGTACCTTGTGTTTCATCTACAGCTTTCTTTTTCTGATACACTATTTCTCATTTCCTGCACTTTAATAAGGTGTAGAGATGTTTCTAGGTAAAGAAAACCGTGAACTTGATTCGTGCTACTTTTCCCATGGAAATACATAAATTCTCTTAAGTTTTAGTGCATTATAATCTGTTATATTTTGTAGTATATACACTTCCCTTTTCACACAAACACAAAGCCCATTGTTAGAAGCTGAGTCTGCATGCACAGTGATTTACCTTATGCAAATAGCAAGTACATGAGACAGTGATTCTTTACAGTAGCTACTAATTTACATACTTTTAAATAAGCTTTATCCACCCATTGCATGCACTTTTATGGTTTTGTGTAATGAGAAATTAAGACATCTTTACATTAGGAAAAAGATCAAGGACGAGGGAGTATTTGAAATCAAAGGGGTATTTTTTTGCACTCAAGAACTGGAAAAAAAATTAGTGATTACAGATTGCACTCAAGAATTGGCAAAAAAATTAGTGATTACAGATTTATCACTAAGTCATGTTAGACATTAAGAGTTTGCTTTTGACTGCTGGACCTATTTAACTCAGAGGCCATATAAATAGATTGAATTGTGATAAATTACATAAGTCTATGTAAGCAATGCTTCCAATGTCCAGTTCTTCCAATAAAAAAGATTTTTGCCTAAAAGAAAAATTGTAGAACAGGATTTGGTGGTAGGGTTTTATATATATATGTGTTTTGGTTTGGGTTTTGTTTTGTTTTTTAATGCTATTGTTCTTGACATTCTCTCTGTCCATTTCATAGGTTTTTTGTAGGAGTGAAGGAGTTCTGTGGAGGTGATCTGTCAGGGAGCAATTAGAAAGAAATGCTTTTAAACATTGCTACAATTAAGTTTTCTTAAAATACTGTGCTAAAAAAAAGACCACCTAGCTTGGATTGATACACCTGAAGATACTGGAAACTGGCTATTGAATCTACATATGCAAAAATGTAGCAGAACAAATATATGGCTAAGAATTTAACAGATGTAGATGATCAGTACAGGCAAAAAAAATTTGCTAGTTCATGTTTGATTTACCCCCAAACTAGAGAAGAATTGAAATGATTGATTCCCTGATTTTCTGGCCTTTGCAGAACGCCCTTAATTGCAAGTAGGTTGGCCTCTTTGTGACATGTATAATGCTAAAATGTATGAAACTATATTACATTGTGAAATTAAAACATAGATAAGTATTGCATTCCTTATTTCTCCCAAGGAATTATTTACCACAAATATGTTTCTAATTCTAAATTGTCTGTGTTGATAAAGTAGCCTTCCAAAATGTCTTGATTACTGAGGAATCTATCAAACAGAATCTATAGGAACTTTCTAACTCAAACCAGGTCACTCACTTTGCTTTATTGAATGCAAGGATGTCATCTTACCATGCATATGAACATGCTCATACAAAAATGCTCCATTGTGGTGACCAAGAATTATGATTTTTTTTTTTAATTTCAGACTATTAATAGCTCTTCTTCCATAATAACAATTCTCAAGCTATCATACCGTACTGCATTTTAACAGAAATCAAATGTAGGAGAACATTTTTATTTTTTTAGATTGACATTGTCAATTGTTATCCCATATTACCATAGCATTTTGAGAAAATGCTATATGAAGTGCTACGCTGAAAAATTACATAGAATATGCAATCTGAAATGTCTTTGAAGCAAGAAAATACTCTTATTTTCCCATCTTTGGGATGCTTTATCACTGTCTGATCCCTTTCCCCTTTTCCAGTATATTCTGTCCGTCCCTCTAAGCTCTTACTCTGATGTTAATCTTTTTTAAGTGGCCCTCCTCTCCAATTACATGCTATTGGTTTTTTACTTGCAGTTGTTGCAAATCCATGTATTACCGCTGACTTCAGATGGCAGTGTGTTTCCTTCCAGGAAGAGACTTTGCCCCAGAAGCTTTAGATGCAACAAAATCTACAGATCTTTTTTTGGTATGAGGAGATAAAAGTGTCATGAAGTGACCATCAGAAGTGATCCAGAGATTATATTGCTCACAGATACAGATAATCCCTCCTCCTTTCAAATTTTTTATTTCAAAAGAAGAGTTGAGCCTGGTTAGTATTCCCTCTTCTGGTATGCCTAGAATGAAACAGAGTGCTGAATTCTGTGCACACTCATGGCTTCAGGAGCAGAATATCCTCTTTTGATCAGCGTTTGGGCTGGGAGATAGAATTTGTCAAGAGGACATCAAAATCTAATGCAAAAAAAAAAAGAAAGAAAGAAAGAGGAAGGGACATGTCTCTCTTTCTGATAAAAATAGCAAAATATTTCACAGTAATACTACCTTGACGAAAGAAAATTGCCTTTCTTCTGAATTTTCAAAGTGATGTAAAAACTTTTACCTTTCAAACGAGAGAAATATACTGAAAATAGTAAAGCAGGTGGAAAAAAAAAAAAGATAAATGATAGAGAGGCAATTTGAGGCCTGTAGTGTTAATTCTTTGACTGAATTCTTTAAACCTCAGAAATGGAGGCAGTAGACTCTATATATAGTTCATGTATATGACCCTGGTTGTCTCTGATGATGAAAATGATTAAGAAACAAATTAAGTTTTTCTTGTAAACTAGACTTCACTATAACTTTCCAGTGGGTTCAGTTAATAATCTGGTTGCTTCGTTGAATTGTCTGCATTCTTTCTGTTGCTCTTGTTGCTGGGACAGATTGGTTGCTTTCTCAGGATGATGAGCTGTGCCTTCAGCATTATACTTCCTTTATTTTGGCATCACTCTTGTAATACCCTGGTGGGATCATTAGAAGCCCTTCTGATTTACTGCTCTCCCATTAATATATGTGTCTATGACAGCTAAGATTTTGCCCATGGGGTGGGGGGTGTCACAAGAAGTACTTGTACATTATCACACAGTAGCAGCTGGAATAACAAATTATTGTCCTTTCCAAGGAACTGGAGATGCTGCCTGTGACCTAAATTAATTTCTAGATTTATGACAGAATCCATCTTGATTTTACTAAATCAGGCTTCAATGCTTCACCTTTCATTTGAAATTATTTTTCAAACAGACATGGTGGCTTATTATACTGCATGTCTACTTACTTGCTTGTTTTGCATAATTTGTATAATTTCATTACAGCCTTTGAGTAACCCACTTGGTGCTTAATAATCAAAGGCCACATACTTTGGTAAAATGTGCAACCGACTGGCATACTTTTGGAATCACTTGGCTAAAATCTCTGTTTAGATTGGGTTGGAAGGTGGGAGTTAATTTTTGTTTTAGCAGCAAAACCTAGTTGAAATGATGCCAGATAAAATTACAGTAATTTTGAACTACAGGAAAAAAATTATTCTATGTGTTCTGTAGTTAAAGGATATGCAAGTTGGGTTTTATTTTTAATTGCATTCGTGACTGTATATTCCCTTTTATTGGAAGTAATTATGTTCATGCTTGATGCTCTAAACTCTTCTGAAACTCAGGTTTTGATTTTTTCTCTTCTTTTTCCTTCTATTTTTTTTTTAATGAACTTCTATAAGTCTTCAGTATTGTACTTCAGCACTTAAATGAACATACACAACTATTCCACTGGGATGAAGAGCCCTTGCTATCAATGTATACTCTTTTTTTTTCCTCCTCTTCCAGTGAGCACATTGTTTTTCATTTTCTTTAAGCTGTATCAGAATATATTCAGTATATATATCTGTACTTGACGCACTTGCATTAATCACTGTCTCTGAAGAGGTTTGATCTTACAGTGGAGCTTTAAAAGTACTAGTATACAATTATAAGAAAAATAATTGTGCTTTGAATACACCATTGATCCCGACTGCAACAGAATATATTGAGGAGTGCTGTTTCTCTTTAGTTCTATGGCTAAGACCAACAGTGTCACCTGCAGGTGAATCAGGTACAAATTTCAGACACTCAGGATAAGCTGCTTAATGAAAATAGGAAGATCTCGTTTAATAACTTTCCAATTAATATATTAAGACATTTTTTCTGCTCATTTTTATTATGAAATTAACTGCAAATATGTCATTAAAAATATATTTTAATAAGTGCTTCCTGAAACGATTTTGAAATCATTCTTTACTGTGTGTGAAAGATGCTTATTGAGAATATTTTCCCTATTTATTTTTTAAAGTCAAAGTACACTGAAAATGAGTGTGATTTATGACATTACCATTGGTTTCCTGTTTATGTATTTTTAGAGGTGAAAATTCATTTTTTGCCAATTACTCATCTTAATTTATGGTCGTAGAATATTGCAGAAGTGAATATGAAATAAAATGTCAATACTATTGAATTTCAGTTATAAAAATAAAATTAATCAATACTTTTCTAATTTGTATATGTGAAGGACTGTTCTTAGATCATTGCATCTGTTACTGTGATGCAACAGACACTAACAGTGCCAAAGTTTTTTCTGGAAGTAAAATAATATACAAATCTAATTTATGCTGAGAGAGGACTGATGTTCCTCAGGGGCTTTTTTTTTTTTTGAGCTTTTGGTGTCATCTTTTCTCTGTTGCTAGGTTTTCAATTAAAAAACAAAAAAAGACACTTATTTCTTCACTTTTGCATGACTAGGACTGACTGAATCAAATTGTGTCTTGACCTTTACATGAAGGACTTTTACTTATCACAGTGATGTGATCATCCACTGGCTACGGAATCACATGTGAGTTGCACAGTACTTGTAGTTCTAAGGTACATTGTCAATATTAGTGGCATAGTCAGAGAGGCTTCTGTGTAATACAGAGATGTGATTGTAGGAAAGAAGGAAGCCTGGTTCCAGCTGCTCAGTTGCTCTCCCACTTTTGCAAGAGTGCAGAAACACCTATGGAGAAGCTGCTTTTGAGGTTTCTATTCCTTTTATGTCACTCAGGTGGTATCTATATATGTCTCGTGGATTCTGAGCATAGAGTCAGCTGTAGTATTTAGAGACCTGAGTAGTATGTGGTTACCTTACTTAAGATTCAGCAGTAAATTAAGCCTATTTCTTGGGTCTTTGCAGATGTTCAGTTTTGGTTTGTACTGGTTTTAGAGTGTTTTTGCCATATTTTATGAAAATAACTTAGTAGCATTGAAAACCAAATGTTACTTCGTGTCAAAGGCATACCACTAAGCACAAGCTTTCCTTGCTGCTCCTACCACTTATTTGACCTTTTTTTTACTGTGTTTCAGACAGTCCATCTTATTTAGTTGCATACTTGCCAAATTGTATTCACTGCTACATCTCTCAAAACACATAGATGTTACATTGATTTGGTAACTTTGGTATTGGTGGGGGTTGGGGAGAGGAGAGTTCCTAATGTAGTAGAAAATTTCAAAGGCTTTTAATACAGTTGTGTGCTGATATGCAAATAATGTATATCCAGTATTACAGCTGTAATGAGTTCAGTTATCTTAATGTGTTTATGTCATGCAGCATGATTCTTGAGTTTTAATCTTTTGTGCAGAAGTTAGTGTCTTCACTTAATATGCTTTAGAAAGTGCATTTTGTGCAAGGTTATTATATGTAGGATTATTAAACAAAATGATCTGGTGTTGAAAAGTGATCAAGCAGCATTTTACTGCAATGTTTTCCACACTCCTTTGTAAACCATTTAATGATGATATGATACTAATGAGTTCAATAAGCTACTCCAGTATTTTTTAATCTAGATGGAAAACTCAAAGACTTTAGGAATATATAGTGATCCTTTGAACTTGTTACTCCTAGATGATACCTCCAAGCTCAAGAGTAGTTCATCCTGATGAGCATGAGGTTAAACAAAAGTGGCAGGCAGCCTGCAGGATGAAAAGCAAACATGAAAAAGAAGCATGGAAGAGGTGGGTGCAGGAACCTGTGACCTGGAAGGAGTGTAGCTACTTTTTGAGCATGAAGGGGGCAGAATTGGGTAACCCAAATCCCAGAATTCTTTGTGAAGAGCAACAAGAAAGGTTTTTATGGGTGTATAGCAAAAGACTGGAGAAAAACACTGCTAAATGGGGCAGGGGGCCAGATGATGAAGAACGTGTAAAAGGCTGAGATATTAAATATGTTCTTTGCTTTATCCTTTATAGTTAGGACTGGCTTTCAGTAATCCCAGACCCCTGAGACAAATAGGAAAGTCCAGATTAGGAAAATTTAGTACTTGGTGGAAGAAAGTCAGGTTAGGGAACGTGCAGCCAAACTGAGCATGATACAGATTGGTGCAACCTGATGACCTTTGAAAGGACATGGTGATCCTCTGTCGTGGGACAGAATACACCCTCAGGAAGTTTTCAGATGGTAAAAAGCTGGGAGGAGTGTTTGACAGATCAGATAGTTGTACAGTCATTCAGAGGGACCTTGACAGGCTGGAGAAAGGCCCTATCAAAGTCTCATGAAGTTCCAGAGTTGAACTCCACGTCTTGCGCAGGAGTAGGAGAATAATCCTATGCACCAGTCCAGCCTACGGGACAATCAGATGGAAAGCAGCTTCCCAGAAAATATATGGGTGTTCTGGTGGACAATAAATTGAACATGAGCCAGCAACGTCCCTTTCAATCTGTGCTGCATTCAAGAGTGCTGTCAGCAGCTCAGAGGTGATCATTCAGAGGTGTTCAGCCCTGTTAAGACACATATGGAGTGCTGGGTCCAGTTCTGGGGTCCAAATAAACAGGTACTTACTAGATCCATGAAGGTGATTAAGGGTTAGGAACATCTGACCCATTAGGAGAGGCCAAGCAAGCTGGGATCATTCAGTCTGGGTATGAGAAGGTTCTGATAGATGTGATCTGTGTGTATGAACACAATGAGTATTCATGTGGAAAGAAGACTGAGCCAGACCTCAGCAGTGTTCAGCGAGAGGATGAGAGATAATGGGCACAAACTGCAATACAAGAAATTCTCTCTAAACATAAGGTTTTTTTCCTGTGAGTATGGTCAGACACTGGAAGTTTGTCTAGAGAAGTTGGCTGGGGAGTCTTCACTTTAGAGATACTGAAAACCCAACTGGAGAGTCTTGAGTAGACATCTCTAGGTGACCCTATTTTGAGCAGTGGGTTGGCCTGGAAGATCTCCAAAGGTGCCTTCCAACCTTATCCATTCTGTGATTCCATGGAAATCAAGTTTAGCCTTTTTTTCATGGAATTGCCTGTGTGATGTTTGCTATATATATCAATAAAAGATGAGAAAGGAACCATTTTAGATGCTGTTTTGCCTGTTACAACGTACCCGTATAATGATTAAACATGGCACTTTGTCAAATAAATTTCAGATTTTCAGTGATGGAAGGTTAATAAGGAATATGCTTTTCATATTTTAAATATAAACTTGACATGAAAAACCCTTAAAATGCATTGTCTCAATGTTATATTCTGAGTACAATGCATCTTAATAAGTAACAATAAAAAATGCCTCAATTGAAGTTCTTAAATTAATAGCAAAGAATCTGAAATGGAGGTTCTTCATGGTATGAACTAACTGCTCATCTGCAAATGAATAATTAATGATTTGATTAAAAACACCAAATAAAATACCATTATATGGTTTAATCTTTGAGGCTTTTTTTGGCACTATGTAATCTTCAGTAGAACTTGTAATAATAGTTTTCAAAAGTGTCTATTATCATTAATATTTTATCTGTTAAGAAGTTGGATGAATGATTTACTTTTGTTGATTTTAATGGTCTTTTATAGCTGAAAAGATTCTATGCAAAAGGAATCCACATGTCTATAAAATTACCAAGTAACTGTTTCACACTTCCAAATACTTTAAGAACAGTAAATTTTACAGGATAAAAAAGCAGTCTTTCACAGTTAATGCAAATGATGCATTAAGTTACTCTTCTCCCAGAGTACAATTTAAAGGTACTCAGAAGTCCAATTATCTTTGATTTAGATGTAAAAATTGCAGAATAACAGCTGTGCCTGCTGAGAGAGTTTTTGTCTGCAAAAAGATACCTTATTTGAGTAGAGTTGAGGACAGGTTGCTCAGGGGATGTTTGCCTCTTTTGTTGCTTTTTCATATTTAACTGCTTCTGGTCAGTAGAAAATGCAACTATATTACAAAATAGCATCAGAGCAATTTAGAATTTATATCCTCTAAGTTGTCATTTTGCGTGTTAAAGAATATTTTAGGGTTTTTAACACTTATTGTGACTGTTTCTGGGGAAAAAAATGTCATACTTTGAATTAATAATTACAAATATTCCGGAATATCTTGCTAAATTTGACTGCATGTAAAAGTACATTTTCCTATACTACATGGCATTTTTGTAAAGATTCTTTGATACTAAAGAATCAGTTTACATGCAATAACTATATTGAAGTATACTGTCATTTACACAATTTTTAGTAAGGAGATAAGTTACATTTACGTGTTTAGAATTGAAATTTGAAAGATATTTTTTAATTGACGTTTTGAGAATGTTTACCTTGATGCAAATGCAACACTAAGTGCAGTTATATGCACTAAGCTTATTTTAAAACTGTACAAAATATTATGAGAATTGTTCTAATTTGTCCTTCTGCAAATAAGTGTAATACTTATACCCCACTATTGATAAATATTGGTCTAATTTGGTTTTACAACACACTGATCATGGAGCTTTTATAAACATCCTGCTCAATCTCCTTCAGGGGGTTATTTGTCTTTGCTGTTGGAAGATTTTTTTTTTAATGCTCTTGGTTTTAACAGAAATCTATTTTCGACACAAATCCTACTCAAATTTTGTTGCCACTTTCCTTATCTGTATGTCTTTCTTACCCAGTCACTGCTGTTTGCTTTTTGAAGACTCTTGTAGTTATCTCTGTTTAGTCACATTTATTTAACCTAAGCATCAGTTCATTTAAACTTTTCTTAAAGGTCATGCTTCATTTGTGTTTAGTCATTCTCAGTTTTCACTTTTGGACTCTCAGTTGGTTTTCACTTCTTGGATTAAGTTGCCTAAAACATAATGTATTGCCCCGAGGTCATACTGCTGCTGAACAGGGTGGAAGGTTGATTTAACATGTCGAAATAACAGTGTTTCCATTCCAATGTTTCACTTTTTTGCAACAGCATAACATCTTTTAGTTCATGTGCAGACTGATCTGCTCTCTTTTCTCTCTCTAGCTACTTCTTGCCAGTTGTTTTACATCCTGTCTTTGTTGAGATAATTATTCCCACAAGTCACATTTATCTGGTTTGGCTTTACTGTGTAAAAGGTGGGCAACTTGTCTAAACAGGGTGCACAGACTTGTAGGGAGAACACTGTGAGAAAGAGTTCTAAGACTTGATTCATCCTCAGAAAATGAACCATCTAGAGGGAACCTAGACAACTACTTGGTTTAGATGGTGACTTTCTATTTAGCAGGTAAGGTAGGCAAGATGAATCTCATCTTCAGTGCAGTATCTTGAAATCATATTACTGACTTTCATCAATTAACAAATCTGTTCTTTACCTTATTAAGGTGTTTTTAAATTCTTACTCCATCCTCCAATGAGTTTATACCTTGTTCCAGAATAATATCAATTGAAGGTTTAGTCTAAACTATAATCTTTAGTCTATGATTAGGATTACTTATGAAAATATGCAATAGTATTGAGGTGGACAGACTCCTGTGGAACTCCATTTGAGTTCCATTACAACAGCAAACTATTGATATTTCCTCTGAAAGCTTAAAGGATCCTGTTGAAATCCAGAGTGTGAAGAATATAAATCTCACAGTCATACTCTGAGTCTGTTGCAATCACCTTCAACACTAATTATCATTAATATTAGCATACATAATTTTCTCTGGAATGTAGACTTGAAAGCAAATTTCATGAGATGACATTTGCATGAAAGGAAATGAATTGGTGTTTGGGTTGTCGTTTTGTGAACAGGTGTCATGAAATTGGCTTTTAATGCAATATCTGTTTAACATCAGCATCTCAGCCACATCAAGAAACCTTTTTTCATCTTATACTTCATATGCCTCTGAGTCAGTGATTTGCACTGATTCTCAAAAAAATCCAAACAACTGGCTTGAGAAAAAAACCACACTAATTGCTTCATCTTGCATACAAATCTGTGGAAAAAAAATGAATCTGTTCAGTAAAGGTGTGTTAAAAAGGCTGCTGGAAGAATTTGCTGTTGCAGTCTGGTCTTTTTTCACATCATATTGGGTTAATCCATGTCCTGCAGTAATGCTTTACAGAAGCAGAACAGAGAGGAGGAAAAACTGATCAAGATGAGAGCTTCTTGAAGACCATTTCCTCAGTTTTAAAGAAAAAATTGTATCTGTTCCAGAGAATGGGTATTTGGTCACTATTTTTAAATTTTTTGTAAGTACTGAGAAGAGTGGCCCAGACTCACTCTTCCCCAACTCTGGCTAATCTTAAAATAAAAATAAGTAAATAAAAGGTTGTAATTATGCTAACAAAAGTTCTTCTGAACTTTTTATATTTACAGTTAATTGTGATTAGCCTTGCAAGTGTGCCAGTATAAATACACTGGAAAAACTGGTAGCTGAGGATAGTCTTTTGTCTTTGTCTCCTGAAGTTGTGCAACCCAAACCTAAACATTCCCTGTAGAACTAAAGGAGGAACGAATGAATTTGAAACCCTTTTCCTTGCAGCTTTGAGAGAAAATGAAAAAGGAAGCACACACACAAATGACCAACCAAGCAGAAATAGTGCATTTCTCAGAAACCTCAGTGTATTTCCCAAAATGTCTTGTATTTAGTTTTTCCATGGAAATTCTTTTCTAATAAACAGTTTATCAATTTTAGCCCAAGTATTGCTATAATGTTGTTCAAAGACATACACAAATACAGTCTACGCTCATGTTTTGTTGTTGTTCTCCTGTGTCTCTGCTCTGTATTAAAAAGAGGCTAGGGGAGAAGAAAATGCAAAATAACATTGGGAAGACTTGAAAACAAGCAGGCTGGATGCAGTGTCTCAAGAGACGGGCACTTGCTGAAAGTTGTCAGATCTGATTAAGGGAGCTATTGGCATCAATCAAACCTGACAGTAGTATATCAGAGGTTAGTATAACTATAATTAGTGAACTGATTAACAGCAAAGAGGAAAAGAGGGTAATGTTTGGGTTCAAAATCCTTTAAAATATTTAGGCAGTTATTTAAACTTGAAGGCTGAGTGGCTAATTATATATCTTATATTGTAAGAGCTAAATTTCACAAAGCATGCAAGCTGTTCTTCCTAACCATGGTTGTTAAAATAAGGCTTGTACTGATTCTAAACAGACTGGATTTTTTAAAAAAAAAAAAAAAAAAAAAAAAAGAAAAAATTACATTATTTCTCAGTACAGCTGTTGTGATCCTAATGTATATTGTCTTCCATAGTTTCCCTCTTAGAACCCTCAGATTAATGTAACTACTAAAAATGTTAAGCTTTATATTCTAACTATAAAAAATCAGTGCTTTTGCAGAAGTGACAAAAAGGAATTCTTCCATCCGGTTCATCAGCCTGACTGGTTTTACTGAGTTTGATTCCAGCTTCTTTTGACCGTTAGACTCGAGGTTTAAAAGTATCGAGGTTTAAAAGTAGTGGTGGAACTTATAAATTAATTTTGTAATCACTGGGACATCTAGGACTATGCTGAAAGCAGAAAATTTTAAATCCTAACATATGAACATAAATCTGTTAATCAGAAGTGTGAAACTGAGTATACAACAAATAAAACAATATTGAAAAAGTCAGTTCTGTCATGAGTCTCTTGAAAGATGATGTGCTGATACATTTTGAATCAGTTGCTTTTCCACTAGGTGGGCTAGCTAGGTTCTGTACAGGAATTAATTCATCATGAGTTTCTAGGATTAAGTTATAAAAGAAAACATGCTGAACAAAGTTATGTTTCTTCATTTAAAAATTCATTTGCCATTTTAATGAGTTCTGAGTGTTAGCTGTTACAATTTTTGTTGTTCCCTTGTTGATTTCTAGACCTATTGCTGGTTGGTTATTGGTGTTCACTTTGGTGGCTTACTAATTGCTGCCAATAAGCACGTTTGTAACTCTTTCTAACATGAAAATCTCAGTCTTTTATGTAGATACTTTTTGTAAGTGTAGTCTTACTGAATGTTTCTAAATATATGCTTATGTATTTGTGATCCTGTACTGCTATTACTTTAGACCACAAAAATATGTTAAGATTTGATTTAACATCATCTAGTCTCCCACATGGGCATACTGCTTATCTGTGTGTCTTTGCGTTGTAAGGTATCTGCTTTGCTGGAGACATAATTCTGTTTTAACAGTGTAAAACACAGCATCAGCATCGGATGGTAGTCTCTGATTTATGAAAACCAAAATGTTTGTATTCATTATTTACTGCTTCCTACCTCAATTTTTTGTTTTGAATTGCTGTCCTCCGTTTTACTTTCTATATGTTTATTCCATTCCCAGCTCACTTGAGGTTTTCTGAAATGCTTGAATAAATCATTCAGACTAAGAGTGCAATAAAAAGAGGAATAGAAACAGGATTATGAAAGTGACTTACAGGCTGCTGCTCTTGTAACATGTTTTGATGAAGTTTTACCTTAGAGAGTGCCAAAGTGGTAAAGTGTCCCTCATGGGGTGTGATGTGAGGTATCCAATACTAAATCTGTGAGAAGCTCCAAAACATTGCTGATTAGAGTGATTAGAAGGGAAAAATTTGCAGTTGTGCAAAGCCACAGCATAGCAGCTCTCCCTATAGAATTACAGAATATGCTGCATACCAGTGGGAGGCTGCTCTGGGATGTATGTAATTGTGTGCAGTTTTCTGTGTCTCCATTTCTGCACTAGTAATGCTCTTGCAGTGGATTTGCTGCTAGAAGAAAGCACCAAGATAAATGGTTATAGCATGAGTAGAGTAAACTGTGTAGGTTGTCCATGCCTCCTTGCCAAAAAGCTGTCAAAAGATGAGGAGTGCTGGCTGTGACTGAGCAAAGCTTCCTCTGGGATCAGCCACATATTCTTAAATGCTGTTTTCAAGTGTGGTAAGTGGAAATTATAAATGTGTGTAAAAGAGTGGGAGAAGGAGAGAGAAGACCAGTAGCAAGGTGAAAGCAGTAAAGATGAGGAAGTTATATTGACTGAAATCTGCAGAAGTAGATCTTTCAGAGAGTGTCTTTGAATGTTGACCAAAAAGCAGCAGTGTCTAGATCAGAATTCTTTATTGCCATCCATCCATCATGAATCACTCTAGTGGAAACAAACTTGTTACAGGCACTAACCTAGAAAGAGGTTGGTTCCATACTCTCCAAAGTTTTTACATCCTTAGTGCTTGTATTTTGTATATGAAGTATGTTTTTTTCTTTAACTGAACATACAAATTAAATAGGCCTTAAAATTGTGTATTATCCAACATCATCAAGGCACTTCAGAAAATACTAGTTTCTTGCAAGTTTACTGAATTCCCATATGTGGAATGATGCTTTATTTCATCCCATTTAATTTCAGTAGAAGAATTCTTTTTCATCTGCATATGATGAAATTTCTAGTCCTATCTAATCATTGTTTTATGCTTTTAAAAGGCAAATTTGTGAAATAGTTAACATTCATTTTCCAATGAAGAATATATTTTTCACTTATTTCCAGACTATGTTTTAGCTGTTGAAGTCTCTACCTCTCCTTAGTTTTGGCTGTGGTATAGTCATTCAGACTTTTTGCTAAAAATAAATGGAGTTAAGTCCAGCATCATTGGTCGTTGCATAGGAGGGCCACAGGAGGTAGCCTTTAGAGAACAGATGCTCACATAGCCACAGTCATCAGGTGTTTTCCGTAGGAAAATTTTGTTTTCTTTGTCCCGAGGATACTGAAATAGTGTGTAGTTTACTTAATAGAAATCAAGTACTCAGTCAGAAAGGTGCAAAGAAATGTTAATACAAAGTGAAAAGAAGTGGCTGTTAAGAGCGTACAGTAAATAATGATATTACAGTGGAGTGTATATTTCTTGTTGATTTAATCAATACTTTGAGAAACAATAATATGAACTTCACAGAGAAAAATAACATTAATGTGGCTTACTTGCTCTTTATTTAGCATTTATTCTAATGATTTCAAAGCAAAGAGGAAGCAGTACTTAGGAAAGTACTATAGGTATGTTAAATATGAAAATATCTCTGTCGTGCTGCAAGGGTGGTCCTGAAATGTTTGTGGATCTCAAAAGATTTTGTTTGTGCATCCTCAGTTTTGGTTCTTCAGAATTTGTAACCTTTTGTCATCTTTGTTACTTATCTACTCAGAACTTTTAATTCATCAGTTCAATTCAGGTTAGTCCTGTGGGATTATTTTACTGGATAACTCTAGTGCCTGCAAGAGTGACTTTTTTTTTATTTGGACTTAAAATCTAATGGTTGATACCAATAAAATCAAATGGTTAATACCAATTTTGTAGTACAACAAAAGGTTTTACCAATACTCATTTTTTGTAAAAATTATAGAAAGCGAGATCTGCTTTCCAAGTGGTGCTGGTTACAGCAGATTAGTTTTCAGTCTTCTGTTCTTGCTCTTTCTTGGAAATGTTGCATTTTTATTCTTGGGAATGCCCATAAAATCTCTGCTGTAAGAAATTTAAATGTCTTCCCTTTGTAATTATTTCATCAATTAATTCAAAATTCTTGTATTTAAATAGCAGTTGGATTTTGTTTATCGTGTGTATCAGGAATAAAGATTTAGAAAAATCTGTTTGAAGAGAAATTGCCAAAGGTGTGATTTGGCTTGTAGGATGTTTACTAAGTCACAATGTGCAAACTTATATAAACCAGTTGTCTGTCCCAAAATTTAGGTCTGATTAACCAAAAATCTAAAATGAGAACAAGTTTTACGTTTGCCATGCTTGCCTACTTTACTAATGATGCCTTACCTACCAGAAAGGTTTGAACATATGTAAGGTAGACTATCTTGAGAATCCACTTTTCACGTAATGGGTCAGGGATAACTTTAATTTACTAACCTAATGATTCATAACCAACTGTTCTCCCTCTTTTTGTAACTGGAATAGTATATTGTCATAAAACAAAAATGGAACACCAGTCCCTTTCTCCTATCATCCCAGTTGATTTTTAACCTGAGATCCAAGTCAACCTGTTCTTTATACAGTATGGTCTGTCAATATCGAGCAGATAGGAAGAATGACCTAGGTCTTTCCAATTGTTTTCTGGAAATCATAGTAATTAGGAAATTACATATGAGATTGGTTTTAATTTACTGTTGTATGTACGAAAGGTACAAAAGGCCAGATAAGTGGCAGACGTACCTGGAGGCTGAAGTGGCTGAAGAGAGGAAAACTATTCTGAAAAATGGTCTTGAAGAACTTAAAAGTGGTGAATTTTGTAGTATGGGATGTTATAACTAAATATTTTATTTAGTTTGTTCTGAAATATTTTCGTATGAGGATTAGACCTCATATGTGGGAGTGTTAATTTGAAGGGTTTACCATAGTTTTACTAGCCTTAGAGTGTGTGCACAAAGTAGAAATCAGACACTACTCATGTGTAAGATGTGTTTGGGAGAACTTAAAAAACAGAAAAAAAAAAATTACAAAGGGTTGCAAGTAAGCTATTGAAAAGGTAAACCTGCAGGAAGTGCCAATTGCTAGAAATTAATGTTGGATTCTAAGAAATTAATTGAAGATCATTTAATTTAAGTGAGACCATGAGCCTTTTCAGACTAAGAAAAACCCCAAACAGCAACAAAGCCCAGCATTTTTCAACATGGTTATCATCTGAAACTATGTTGAAAATGTAAATTCCTCTTCCCTGAAGTCTGGCTCCTAAGGGGACTGAAGAGAAGCTGACCAAAGTAGTTTGTAAATCATGCTATTGTAGAAAGAAGCATTTTCACTGTCACACATAATTTTGTCAACTGATGTTGAGATTATCAAGTAATGAGACCTTTTTGTTTGAGTTTGTTTGGCCATTATGTAATGTAGGGATATGTTAACCCCAAACCTAAATGAAATAATTTTGAGTTGAAAGATCTTATTTAAAAAGTAAAAATGAAATTAATAAATTAAAAAAAAAAAACAACAAACCAACCACAGATCTTATCTTTTTTGCTATAAAAGTGAAATTGAGCAGCAGTGCTCTCCTAAGTAAACTTTGTGATAAGCCTATGTTTTCCATAGTAGAAAAAGTCGATGTGGAATAGTTACTAATGGTAATCCAGAAAGCATTGGAGGAGAATTGTATGTATGAAGAGAAATTTAAGTTGACAGTAAAAATACTGACAGTTAACCCATTTTTATTCAGCCATACCCTAATGCAAAAAAACAGATTGAAGTGTCTTGCATGAGTTGCAGTTCATTGAACAAATGTGACATTTTATTTTCTAGCTATTTCAGTACTGAAAGAGGTGAAGTAGTGAAATAGCAATATAAATGAACACTATTTTCAGCATGCTGGTAATTGAAGTCATAGGCAAACAAAAACAAAAAACCCACAAACAAAAAACACAGAAACCAAACCCCAACTTTTAAAAAGATGTTTCAAGACTGTGTTACTGTACCCTTCCCTTTCCCCCAAAGAGAAAGCAATATCCTTTTGCTGAATCTGAGTTTTGAGTTTATAACTTTAATTTATAACTAAAATTAATCATAAAAACAAATACCACTACTGCATTTAAAACTAATTATGAGATATATCATAATGCTGCTTTGTGTACTATTTTAATTGAAAAAATAATCTGTAGCTTTTTTAACATTTGCTGATACTCAGCATTTTCTTTTAACTGAGATTTTTAATTAACACATTACATATCTGAATTGCATTTATGGTTTGAGACTACAAAGCTGATTTATTTGTGGGGTTTTTGAGGTATTTTTTTTCTCAAATGTAATTTCTATCTGCAAAATAAATATTAAAATCCAATCACTTTCTGGCAAGGCATTCTCTGGAGATCTCTGGTCTTACTAAATGAGACAGTATATCAAGTATAGCTTTTAATTCAGGTCATTACTTTGAGTAACATTGCTGTTTTAAATAAGATCAAAGTCAAAGACCATTATAATGAATATTTAGTCATCACTCGTAAACAGAATTAATGATACCATTTTAAATATATATCCTGCTAACATGACTGACATTAAAAAAAAAATAAAAAACCCAGCAACTGTGATCTGAACATTGCCAATTTAGATTTAGCAAATTAGTTAAGTAGCTTGCATTTGTAGTATTTCACACCTTTAAGTCTTAATATGCATTGCTAAATATATTTCCTCACTGTTTGCTAATTAATGTTCTCTGGAAGTACAGCTGCTAATTTTTTATGGTTGACATGGCTCATTTTAAAGTGATAACAGTTGCATGTGTAGTAGTGTTACAATTAAATTCATAAATTATGGTCATACATTTTTACACCTACTATTTTTACAAGCATTTGAATAATCTGTATTTGCTAACAAAGTGCACCCAGTAAGATCTTAAAACACAGAAATACCCCACACATACCACCACTCTCATTAATATTAGCAACTCAGTCTTTCATGTATGAAAACCTAAATACTGCAGGACTGGAACATCTTTTTCTGTAATAGCACAATGTTTCTTGAGGAGTAGCTCTTGGTAACTAGTAGAGACTGATATATTCTGATGGTAAAATAATTGGACTGCAACAATATTGTGAGGATTTGCACGGAAAAATATTTCTCTGAGGAAAATAAATGCATGTATTTTGCAAAATCCTTTCTCTTTTTTTCCCTAATATTATGAAATACAGCAGGATGTAAGCAATCCAGGAGGTTCCTGGAGTGCATTGTTGAGAACTTCCTCCTTCAGATGATAAAGAAGCCAATGAGGAGAAGAGCTCTCTGTAGAGGAGAGGCTTGTTGGGCATGTGAAAATCAAAGGCATGTGAGATGGTGGAGTTCACAGTCCTGTGGGGAAGGAACAGGAAAAATAGTAAGCTCACAATGCTTCAGGAGACTTTGGCCTCATCAGAGATCTTCTTGGAAAAATCCCATGAGATAAGGCCCTGGAGGGAAGAGAGGCCCAAGAAAGCTGGTTAATATTGAAGGATTATTTCTTCCAAGCTCAAGAACCTTCCATCCCAAAGAATAGGAAGTCAGGCAAAAATGCCAGGAGGCCTGCATGTATGAGCAAGTTGTCCTGGTGAAACTCAACACAAAAAAAAAAGTAGTATACAAAGGGTAAAAGCAAGGACATGTAACATGGGAGGAATACAGGGACCTCATTTGAGCATAAGGAAAGGTGAAGTCCAGATAGAATTGAATCTGGTCAGGGTTGTCAAAGACAACAAGATAGACCACAAAAAGAGGAGTAGGGAAAATGTGAGCCCATTTCTGAATAAGACAGGGAACCTGGTTACACAGGACATGGAAAAAGCTGAGGTATTGAATGTGTTCTTTGCCTCAGTCTTTACTAGCAAAACTAGCCTTCAGGAATCCCAGATCCCACTAACAAAGAGTAAGTCTGGAGCAATTAATGTGTACCCTTGGTGGAAGAGAATCGGGTCAAGCAATATTTAAGCAAACTGAGCACACATATGCCCATGGGCTCTGACGGGGTGCGTCCACAAGTGCTAAGGGAGCTTACTGATGGCATTGAAATGTGACTCTTGGTAATCTTTGATTGATCGTGGTAACTGGGAGAAGAGACCAAAGACGAGAGAAAAGCAAACACTATTCCTGTCTTCAACAAGAGCAAGAAGCACCACCCAGAGAATGCCAGGCCAATCAGCCTGACCTGGAAAGGTGGTGGAGCAGCTCATCCTGGAAACAATTTACAGGCACATAAAAGAGAAGAAAATCATATCATGAGTAGTCAGCTTGACTTCACCAAGGGGAAGCTGTGCTTGAGCAGCTTCATAAATTATTATGATGAAATGACTGGCCAGGTAGATGAGGAGAGAGGGATATCGTCTACCTAGACTTAGTAAGGCCTTTGACACTGTCTCCCATAAGATCCTCATAAAGAATCTGTTGAGATACGAGCTGGCTGAGCAGTGCAGTGGATTAAAAACTGGCTGAAGGGCCAGGCCCAGAGGGTGGTCATCAGTGGCCCAAAGTCTAGTTGGTGGCCAGTGACTAGCAGTGTACCCTTCGGGTTAATACTGGGTCCACTCTTGTTCAACAATTTATTATCTAGATAAGGAGGCACAATGTACCCTCATCCAGTTTGCTGGTAACACCAAACTGGGAGGAGTGAGCTGATACACCAGAGAATTGTGCTGCCATCCAGAAGAATCTTGACAAACTGGAGGTGACTGAATCCTGGCACAGGTTGCCAATGGAGGTTATGGAATCTTCATCCTTGGAGATATTCGAAACCCTCATCAATTTATTCCTGGGAAATTAGCTCTAGGTGGCCCTGCTTGAATAGGGCGGTGGGCAAAGTGACCTCCTGAGGTCCCTTCCAACCTCAACCATTCTTGGATTCTGTAACTATGAAGTCTTTCAAGCTAGATTTCAAAAATGTTGAGGCAGTAAATCAGTTGCTTTCTAAAAGCTGTTAATATGCTGATAGTACTTGAGGTAATTGAATGTTCTAACAGGGAGAAATGCTTTTGCTCAAATTTGGACCAGCAGTTTTTATACAGGTTTTAGAAATCTGTGCTAGCTCTTTGTACCTGCTTTTCTTAGCCAGGGCCTTGAAGCATTATTGATAATTACCCAGGTATTTTACCCCTTCCATAATATAATTTATGTGAATAAGAAACTGGGTTTGGTACAAACATTACTGTGTAGCGTTTCTTTACCTCAAAACACCACATTTGGAGGCCACCTAAGCTGTCTTCATGTTTTGTTTTTTTGTCAGTCAGGGATCTAGTGCAGCAATCTTTGTTTTTCTTATTTGCATATTGTATTCTCAGGGGTAACAAGATTTTGTTTCAGGAGAAAAAGTCATAGACTCACATATTCTGTTGTGCTTACATTTGGTCAAATTTGAGATCAGATACTGATAGTATCTGGTCAACTCTTTTAATTTATGGGGTTTTTAATATTCTACTGTGGGTGCTTAGAATATAGCAAATGCTGACTAGTTGAAAACAATTGTGTGTGTAAGCTTTTGTATGGACTTATACTAGTATTATATTTGCTGTAGAAGCATTATCATCTATAAAGTTGAACTGTGTGACATCTTACTGCTTTATTTCTGAATATCTAAAGTTAGGAGAAAGCCCAGTCATAAAACATGTTAATTATGAAAGAAGTGATAGGGATCAGATTCATGTTTTCCTATCTGATTGTAGACTTATTTGTGAGGTGAAGCATGGCTTCATAAAAAACTATATGTAAAAATTAATTTCTTATTCTTTGTTCCTTTTTTTTTTTCTCTTAATTAAAATTAGAGGAAAATATTAAGAAAGGAAAAAACATGGATGTAATATTGCTTTATGAGTCAAAGGCCTTTACACTAAAATTTGTATTAAAATAACCTTGGAATCAAAACCTGTCACAAGAAACTAATCCACGTGTTTGGGAGGTGGAGTTGGCAATTTAGTTAAAAATACTTCATCAAATAAATATATACTGATACAAGTAGGAAGTTTTGCAGGTTAGAATTGCTGTTTTAAAAGCTCTACCATGTACCCACTTTTGGTCATCTATCTAACATTTGTTATATTTGTTTATAGGATAAGGTTGTTGACTGTAATTCAGAGAATGTCAGTAGAATTTTAGAAAATAAGTGTCTAATTCAAATGTTGATAAAGATAATCATAAACATAAAGCACTTACAAGTTCATGATCACTGGACAGTGTTTTCTTTCAGTGTCATGCTTATTTATCAAAGCTGTTAAAAGTGTCCTCATTTTGCCAATTCTTAGTATCTTTCAGTGAGTTTTTAAAAATTTAATTTCAGCCAAGATAATTTAACAATCCTTGTCTTTTTTTACTCATTAAAGCATTCATTTTGCTCTAGATATCACCTGAACAAATTTGCCCAATTTTGAAACTCTTATGGCCTCTGAAACAACAGAATCTGAATTTTCCTTTTTATTTTCTGAATGATTTTCAACTGTGATATTACGGAGTAACCTTTTTTAAAGTAATTCTAAGTTTGGGGGTTTCTTTTGTTTGTTTGGTTGGGTTTTTTGTGAAATAAGTGAGATTGTAAGATCAGCTTTTTTCCTGTCCTAGAAACCTCAAGGTTTGATAATGATTCATTAAATTTTTTAATGAACAGACAATAAATAATTGGCCTTAAATCACAGTCATAACTTGCAGGCAAGTTACTACTGAATTTCAGTTCTACTTAAATAGGAAATTATTTCTCTTGAATGAGAAATCTGCATTTCTATTTGAAACAGTTGCTGAGAATTTTTGTGGAGAGGAGCGAGATGTTTTCTTTAGAGTGACCATTGTATTCCTGGCTTTAAATCTTAAAATACTACTTTCTTGAGTTCTTGTGTTAAAGTCACATGAAGTGACTCCTGAACATGTTGTCCTTGTGGGGAATGGATGATACTGCAATTATTTGGCAATTTGAGATTGAATGTACCTCAGTTTTTTTCTGTTTGATAGTCTGCTACTTAGGGATTTATGCAAAAAGAGAGACATTCAAGAGCATGCAAGAAATGGCACCCTAATAGAGACTTACCACAGACATACCTACATGAAACAATACAGTTTGGAAGTTAACTTTTCCAGGACTGTAGAAGTTGTTTAAGCTGTTTTGTTGACACAAGGATCAAGATAGCAAAATGTACAACTCAAAAGTATGCCTTAGGGAAAAAGTGTTTCATAGGGAAATGGGAACTATCAAGTCAAGCTTAGATATGAAGGGAAGTCTTCATTGTTTGCTGTTCTCTGGTGAAGGTCAGAAATATTCTATTGTAGGAATTTTTAGTGGGAGACAAAGTAAATGACTTAATGAAGGTATTATTAAAAACATATTTCCATATATTTTTCCATACTGAATCCTACTAATGGCTGTCCCACAGATGTAGATGCAGCAAACTGCCTCATATAAGAAGTAGGTAAGACTTAAGATAGTTTTAAGTTCTGTGTTGCATTTACTGATCTGTATATTAACACACTACTTTCTTGTAAATTTGAATCTGAATTTTTGTTTGTAAATGCTTAATACTTCTTTTTTTTTGTTCTGCTCTACTAGATGCTTGTGACTACTCCAGAGAAATGGGATGTAGTGACAAGAAAAAGCGTTGGTGATGTTGCCCTCTCTCAGCTGGTAAAACTCTTGATTCTCGATGAAGTTCATCTGTTGCATGAAGACAGAGGACCAGTACTTGAAAGTATAGTAGCGCGTACTTTACGTCAGGTAAGAGCAGAAAAAAAGATATCTTCAAAATAATTTTATTTTGGAATAAAATAGATTTCAGTGTAAGAGGAGAAATGCTTAGATAATGAAGTCAAAATGCTTAGGCAGCATACAACTTATTTTACAGCTATTCTGTACTAGGAGCAAAGAATAATTTTTGTCTTCTACCTTCTCTTCTGTATTACAACAACTATCAGATTCTTAGGTTGCATAATTTATTATAAAGCTATTTCTTTAGTTATGATTCACATACTTTTACAGCAAATAAATTAACAGCAAAATTAAACTTTTTTAAGCAAATAATCATGTTAGTGCTTCGCCATAACCAATATTGTAAATATATTCTTACCAGGATTGCAGATTTTTAATTAGCAGTTTTCCAAGGAGAATTTTTTTTTTATTTAGAATAATGTCTTAAATATAGGTAAAACTTTCAGCACTACTAGAAAAACACCACATAATTTTTACTTTATAATAACTGGTCCTTTTTTATTTTCCCATGCATTAGTACTACTTTCTAGATACCAAGATTTGAGGTGGCAGAAGAAGAAAAGGATGAATGTGTAGGGTATTTTCTTAAATCTTGTAAAAAAGAAAAAGATTCAGTTAGCAGTAAATAAGATTGGTCTCAATGGTGAGATGTGCCTTTACAAGAAAACTAAAATGTGCAATTTAGGGATGAATAAAAAGGATGAAATTAGGATAAGTAAGTAACCATAAGGAGAAAATAAAATTCCATTCTTATTTTTCTTTTGTCATGTAGAACAGAAGTATGTCAATACAAATGATGTATAACAAAAATAAACGCATTGCTATGGCTCTATTTATAGCATGTTAGAAGTTTAAAACCTTTTAGCTTTAGAGACACTTTTTTCTTCATAAGGCTACACTAACCTTGTTACGGTTCTTTGAATCATCTAATTCCAGCTCCTTTAAGAACAGAATAAAATGGATGTCTGCTGTAACCCAGTACAGAAAGTATAAAGTTTCTGTATGAAGAGCAATATAAACAATAGTTTCTTAGAAGATAAGCTTGAAAAAAAATTTTTTTTGATGGAGAATAGGGATTTGTAGAGCCCTCAAGGGCACTAAAGCTTAACCCATTTGATATTATATTTTCTTCCTTAAATGGTTTTGATAACCTTGTTTTCTTTAGGTGCTTTTAAAGTAAAGCGTCTCAGCTTTTAGCAAGACCATGATGATCATTGTCTTCATGGCAGATTGCAAGACTCATCCATTTTATAATGTGAAGTTTGGTGAGCCTTGTAAGGTAGGCTTCAGCTGTCCAAAATAGATCACAAAATCACAGAACGGTAGGGGTTGGAAGTGACCTCTGGAGATCATCTAGTCAAACCCACTGCCAGAGCAGGATCACCTAGGGCAGGTTGCACAGGAACATGTCCAGGCAGGCTTTGAAAGTCTCCAGAGGAGGAGACCCCACAACCTCTCTGGGCAGCCTGGTCCAGAGCTCCATCACCCTCACAGTAAAGAAGCTTTTCTTTATGTTGAGGTTGAACTTTTTGAGTTCCAGTCTTTGCCCATTGCACCTTGTCCTGTCACTGGGCATCAATGAAAAGAGTGGCCCCATCCTCTTGACACCTGCTCTTTAGATTTTTACAAGCATGGATAAGATCCCCACTCAGTCTTCTTCAGTCAAAATAGCCCCAGGTCTTTCAGCCTTAAGTAAGAGATGTCTAGAGACATTTTATTTGCCCTTCATTATTCAGCTTGGCATCCTGTTTCTGATTCATTTGGACACAAATCTCCCATGGATCCTTTCCTTTTGTATCTGTCAGGTCTGTGCAGGTAACTTAAGGAATATAAAATCTGAAGCAATTACGTCTTGGATACTGAATCCTACTCTTAGTTGCGTTTATTGTGGTATAACAGTATCTTGCTTCAACACTCATTTGAAGAATAGCTCTCTAAGCACTCTCTAGGGTGCTTTAATCTTCTAGGATTTCAAGGTTTGTTTTACCTACCAAGTTGAAGTTTAATTCATCCAGAATTGAAGCTACTCATTTGTAACCCTTTCTTAAGTGAAACAGTTTTGAAGAGAAACAAAACCCAAGTCTGGAAAGTAACTATCTCACCACCTTTCTGAAGACCTTCTTTATTCTAATTTGATAAGAAAGGCAGTAATGGTGACCACTATGAGTCTTTACAGTAAGGTAGCTGAAGAGAGGGGAAAATTTGCAGTAGAAAACACTAAAAAAACACACAAACATAAAACAAAAATGGTAGGAATACTTAAAATTATGCAGTAGTAGACAATTCCAGATGAAAATACTTTGAACTGCAAGTCTCCCAGAGATTTTGGCGACAAAGAAACAGGAAATGTTTTGTACACCATGTATACTTAATAATATGGAAACAATAAGAGGGTTAGTTTTAAAAATCACATTGAAATGTTATACTGCAGCATCTGAGCCTGCAAGCATAGCTCTATGTAGTTTGCAGTACACATCCATAACTAATTATGAAATTACTGGAACTTTTATTTGGTGACGAAAAAAGATAGACCTTTTTTGCTCTCAAAAGTATTTCACTGCAGTTTGGTGAAAATACTATTATAGATGTCTTGAGTGGAAAAATACCACATCTAATAATGTTATAATGATATTTTGCACAAAAAAGAAAAATATTGAGTTACCTGTCTTTGGTTCTGGTCCCTGCTCATAGCTCTGGTTCATGCATTTTGATACTAATTCATAAATGTCCCTGGAGCAGGAAATAAGCCCAGGATATTCAGCCCATCCCCTGGAGTCCATCCGACTTCAATGATTCTGTATGAAACATTAATCTCCTCTCCATACTGTCTAGAATATATTTTTCACTGTTATCTATAGAAACATCTTACACATTCAATATTCATACACAGAGGAGCTAAGAATAATTGTTCAGTTCTTAAAAAACAAAACAGACCAAAAAAACAACCCACTGACAACATCACTCTAAAATATCCTTATGTCAATTATAGCACTGCAGTAATTGCTGAAATCAATTACCTGATTTGTATACTGGTTTAAGGCACCAGAAATATTGACTAGTTTTTCCTAATTAGTTGTGGAGAGATTCAGAAATTGATTAGACAAGTAATTCAAAGAAAAATCGTTTGCAGATTAATAGTCACTAGGTCAGACTGGGGGCTGTCCAGGAGCCTGACTACTGATGGCTCGGTGTAACCAGGAGCTATGTGGCAAATATCACTGGACTTTTCCCAGTTTCTGTACTGTCCGTTTTGTCCACTGTGGGAACCATGTGTGGAGGTAGCTGGATTGCCTGACCTGCAACAGTAATTTCTTGTATTGCTTCTAGGCCAGAACTGTGATAAATTCCTTTGAATACAGCTTCAGCCTTTTCAACAAATAACTAATAGCTCCTCTAGTAATGGTGCATATGTGTAGTTTCATCTGGATCGTACTTCCTGAGTTTGTATAGGACACTAACTTATACGACAATGTTGTGATTCCTATGCAAGTCAGGATATATAATGTAGTGCCTTTTACATTCTAAAGGGCTTCTTATCCTGTCTTATAGAAAAATCTTCATTCTTGTTTTCCTGGAGCGTGTCAGTGTTGTTTTGCTTAGAATCATAGAATCATAGAATAGATTGGGTTGGAAAAGACCTCCAAGATCATCGAGTCCAACCCCTGATCCAACTCCAATTACTATATCATGGCACTAAGGGCCATGTCCAATCTCTTTTTAAAAACCTCCAGGGATGGTGAATCCACCACCTCTCTGGGCAGGCCGTTCCAATGCCTGATTACCCTCTCTGTAAAGAATTTCTTCCTAACATCTAACCTAAACTTCCCCTGGCAGAGCTTAACCCATGTCCCCTTGTCCTGTTGTTGGTTGCCTGGGAGAAGAGGCCAACCCCCACCTGACTATAACTTCCCTTCAGGTAGTTGAAGAGAGTGATGAGGTCACCTCTAAGCCTTCTCTTCTCCAGACTAAACAACCCCAGCTCCCTCAGCCTCTCCTCATAGGA
>VWZY01000319.1:45758-56050 GCA_013399075.1 Chloroceryle aenea | reverse complement strand
CTAACTACTTCCTCCTGGAATACAAGAGGGCTATTTGGTTTCCTCTCTCTGTCTACCAGCTCCAGAGGCCAGTTGCCTTGAGGGCCACCTATCTTACTAGTAAAAACTGAGGCAAAGTAGGTGTTAAGTACCTCAGCCTTCTCCTCATCT
This sequence comes from Chloroceryle aenea, assembly GCA_013399075.1. Taxonomy (NCBI): domain Eukaryota; kingdom Metazoa; phylum Chordata; class Aves; order Coraciiformes; family Cerylidae; genus Chloroceryle; species Chloroceryle aenea. Next base: position 55,900 of record VWZY01000319.1, on the reverse strand, counting down.
CTATTAACTATGTTTCCCTCAAAGTCCATCAAAGAATGGAGGTTTTCTTTGCCCCTCCTTTTGTTATTAATGTATTTATAGAAGGACTTTTTGTTATCCTTAACAGAAGTGGCCAATTTAACTTCAATTTGCTCTTTTGTATCCCTGATTATCTTTCTGCATGATCTTGCTGTCTTCTTGAATTCTTCATAAGTAGCCAGCCCTTTCTTCCATAGTCGGTAGGTGGTGGGTAACAGATGATCAGCCAATTTTTTTGTTTTTCCTTTGGGGTTCATAGTTATTGTCATTTTGCTGCTTTTTTTTTGGTCTTTTTAAGAATTAGTGGTTAACTATCTACTTAGACCTACAACTGTGCCAGAAAAAGATGTTCTGATACCTATATTCATATGCTGTACAAACACAGCTATGCAAAAAACTTTCTCAAAACAGGAATATCCTGATGCTTTATCAGGTCTGTCCTAATTTGTACATAAAAATACTTGAATTCTTGTTACACTTTTCTCCCAGATGAACACTGAGTCACACCACTTACTATAATACTTTAACATGATCATTTTAACTTATGGCATTTTCTAGAATCAGATTTTTTTATTTTTTTTTTAACTTGGAAGGAGCATATATATTGGAATTGCTGACACTTTTACTTATAGCAGAATGAACAGCATATTTGTGCATGTTTGCACTTTTCAAATTTTAGAGAGTGTTTTTGCAAGTGATTTAAATTGACTTTGCTAAACATTTTGCTTGGAAAATTGCTTTGAGCTCTCTTATATACTGTAGGTATAACATCAAACAGCCTCTTTGAATCCAATTTATAGCTTTGATGTTTTAGTCTAGAGCATAATGTAAATGTAAAACTGAAATGCTTAAAGTTTTTAATCAAACTTTCCACACTTCTGTAATATCTACTAAGCTTATTAGCCTGAAAGAAAAAAATGACTGCTTTTAAAGGACACTAAGTTATTTTGTCATAATTATTCAGAGGTTTTTTTTGTGACTTGTTTGATACTTACAAGTATTTTTTCACAATAAGCATAATGAATATTGCACTTCAGTGATATGTGAGTTTTGATACATTCTCTCAACTGTGTGAATGATAATTCAAGTGAAAGAAAGTCCATAGTGAAAGATTTCTCAGATTTTGCACAACCAAAGCTCCCATCTTAGACACACAAATACTGTTCTTGTCACCGTCTCACTCTTCGTGTGTAAGTTTCAGCTGCATTATGTTTTTGTGCTAGAATAGCTAATGATCTGAACCCAGCAGATTGGTGTCTAATGGTAGCCCACTGTAGCTACCATATGTCTTTTGGGACTAGAATGACACTGGCATTTCATTTGGTTCTTCATTTCTCATCCTGAGTGCTGCTAGTCTTGTCTCATAGATGTGCCTTATATAGGCTAATCAAGTTTATCAGCATCTTCTATGACAAGATAAAGCAAACAAGCTTACTGAAACATTCTGCAATATTTTTTTGGCTTCCAGCTATCATGTTGTGGGGCTATATTTGCTGAACTTTCTTATATTTGTGATTGATTTTTTAAAAACATCAACAAAACTGGATATAGAACTTTTTGTGTTAGTTTTGATTATTGTAAATACATAGGTAGAGCATTTTCCTCCTATTACTCAGTTCTGTTCTTTTTATACCTCTAAGAATTGCATGTACTTAAATTGCTGACATACCACCTTTGGAGCTTGCATGCAGATGCTTGTTCATTCAGTCCTCAGATAAACCTCTCTACAGTTGCTTCAGGATTCTCTTGTGGCTATAATAATGTTTCCTGAGAATACTGTCTAGTTTTGCACCTGTGGCCTGTTTTAGAATGAGGTAAATTAAAAGAAATTTAGTTTGAATGGGACCAGCAATCTAGATTCATCTGTATAGCTGACACAAGCATCAGTTTTATTAATTCTGCCAGTCACCTGCTCTTCTTATCACTGGTTATTTTTTATTTACTGCATCCCATGGATAAAATTATTGAATAGAGTCAGGCTTAAAAAGTAATTAGTGGCATCCCTTTTTAATTGCTGGTTTTCAATTATAAATTCTCTTTAAATTCTGACAGTTCATCAGCTTGTGATCAGCATGTTTTCTTCTATTTTGTGATGTTATTTTTAAATAGTATGTTGTGCAGCTGTATGCGTAATGTCTTACACGAGTCTAGATCTATCTTGCTATCTTTTCTGGCAACCTTATAGTTGTGTAAAAATTACTTCTTTAAAACAAAACCTAATCTCCATTTGTTTGGAAAATGATATGTATCAGATATTTGAATTAATCTTCAGAAGCTTTCTTATTACTTCACAAGGTGTTTTTGTCAGGAAGTCATTCTGCATGCCTTTTTTTATTATTGATATGTGAATATTTTTCCATTTCCATGATATATGCATGGAGTTTTAAAGGTGATAGTGATTGCCATATGTTTTATGTTCTTTCATAATATGGTAAAGCCATTAAACTGATTTGTAGACGGGTTCATGGTTGGGGTTTTTTTTGTTTCTTGGGAACAAAACAGGAAGCATAGGCATGAAAAGGCATTCTGTCATTCAAGAAAAACTGACATGGCACTGTGCAGGGCATAGTAATCTCTTAATAGGTATATTCAAAATGTCCTTTCTTAAGGCAAAGTATTGCATACTTAATATTTAGCTGAGGGAAAATAATATGGCTTCTAATAGTGTTTTCTGCATGGTTACACTTTTTCAGTACCTCTAGATTTTTAAATATGTTCTAAATGGAGGACTGAGATCACAGTATTTTCAGGGTTCATTGGAAGCAGAGTAAAACTCATTTATAAAATTACTTAACTAGATGGTTGCCTAGTAACAAATGCATTCTGTGCAGAGTGTTTGAGTTGTAGATAACGTCCTATGTAGAATCTTCAAAACAGTATTAGTAATTGCATTTTTACTAAGTACTTTTGATTTTGCAATATTACTGTTTTTTTCCATTTTTGTTTCTAAAACTAGGAAATTACCACCTATGTAGGCTGATTGACAACTTCTTAATTCATTAGATGGTAAACAAAATCTCCAACAAGTAAACACTGGTGATACATTCTGACAAACTTTCTTCTTAGACATTTTGAAACATCTTTAATTCTTTCTTAAATGTCCGAAGAATTTTTCCCTTTTTCCCCCTTTCTTTTTCTCCATTTTTTCCATTTTTTTGGATAATGAGAAAAAAACCCATAGATCTTGTGAGAGGCTGACACTTAGAGCCATACTGTGGGTAGGGTAGTACCTAATAACTAAGGTGAATCACCGTATGCAGTACTTCATTCTTACCACTGTTGAGCAGGGAACTGAGGACCCTAAGAATTCATCTTGCACACCTAGACTAAGAACCAAGAAATGCTTGTGTCTAATTTTCTGTGTATCTTGCCTTTAGTGTACATTTGAAGGGCACACAGACTAACTGTACAGGGTGTGTTGAAGTAGTCCTGGTAATCTGAATATCAATTTAATTTCTAACCAGTGGAAAATTCTTCAAAGATTAGAATATGTAAACTTGTCTGCTTCACTTCATTTTGTGCTCAAGATGAACAATCAGGGATATACTTTACAGCTTGATTGTAATTCATTCTGTGAATGTGATATTTTAATACATGGAAATGGGAAGACTGCCAAGATCACAAAGTTCAGGAAGAACTTTAGAAGTCAGATAAAAGAGTATCTCTGTGCATACTCTGTGTGCTCTCAAGTGGCAGCTGTAATGTAATGAGATGATATGCAAATCTTAAAACATATTAGGAAGAAAATGATCCTGCTGTGATCAATTTACAGTCCAGAGTGGCATTTCCCATACCTGATCCTTTATCATTTACAGTGTAAACACAGAGGATGCTTGAGTGTGGAAATCAGTACTGGATAGCTGTCTTCTGTTTATTTCTTCTTCTATGTGGAATTTCATGGTGTAATCATTGCGCTCTGCAAAAATGCATGGTGAGCATGCTGTCAATTCTCTGCATGCCATCGTGAATATTTCTGAATTAGATATACTCATTAGATATGTCAATTATTTATAAGAATGGCAATTTTTATTTCTTACTTACAGTGTAACATCAAGTCAGTAAAATATCGTAAAGCTTTCAAAGAACAAGATGAGAAAATACTTTGACAGTTCAGTTTTCTAAAGAAAGCCTTGTACGTTCCAAATGGTGCTTATATCTTTACTGAGAAAATTAAACATATGAGGATTAAAATGTTTGAGCTTGTGTGCCAGTAGCAAAGAGAATGCCCTTAACCACATGCCACTAGACAGTGATAGGAAATGTAAACAGAAAGCTATGTCATCCAGAATGCCCTTTCACTAATTTTTACTGCAGTTTGAGGAGAAGACCATGTCTTCATAGTGGCTTGTATACGAAGGTGTAATTTCTAATTGTGATTGCTAGGACCAAATAATAAGTGATCTAGCATATGAAAAATACTCATGTTTGTATGGACTGTATTTACAGAGGGCATCTACACACCTTTAAGATTTCTCTTCAGAAGCATCAGAATTTGCTCTTCAAGGGAAAGAACTCTCTTCTAAAATAGTGTGTTAGAATTCTAAAAGACATTATGACAAAGTCTCTATTGTGCTTGGATAGATGAATAATAGATAAATAATTGAAACTGAATTATCATCACAGAGAAAATAAGAACAAATGGTTGAATATTCAGGTAATTTTTAAATTTAGCATTGGTTTAGTAAGTGCTGTTTGCATACAGCTGTATGTAGTTAAAAAATAACAAAAACTCATTCTATATATGTATGTGTTGATGTGCAGACACAAAGGGGGTTAATTTACAGTTTGAATTTGATGTGAGCATGAAATATTTGGGAGCATTGTTATACATTTTGTCTTTTAGGGGAAATGTACCTCTTTTTGCTTCTTCTTTATTTTTTAATATATATTATTGATATTTTGCCTTGCTAAGTGTATAAAAATGTAGGTGGTAAAAAAATGGATACATTATTTTATTTGGATAGCCTTGAAAACAGTTAAAGAAATTGATGGAATTACTTAGAATCTTGCTAGTCCCTATGTATTTGTTAATATGAACAAAATGGAGCAAAGGACATTATTGTCTGGTTTCTTAGAGAACTCTGATATTTTTTGGGGGGCTTGATACAAATAGAAAACTAGTTGTCCAAATAATTTGTAAATTTTAGATTTATACATTGAAAAAACTATGTAGGGACTCTATACATAAGTACAAATATCTTCAAAGTACAGTATGAAGTATGCAAAAATATATTTTGTTTTAAAATGTGCTATTCATATTAGTAATTTTATTCACTTGCTTGCATTAACTCTCTGCTGCAGTTTTGGGGTGGAGTTGTAATTCAGGGTTTTCAGTCAGCTCTTTAGATCACTGAAGTTAAATGGCTTCTTTTTACTGAGACTTGCCATGTTCAAAACCTTTGTAAGCTGTAACTGTTCTCTAGGCATTGTTTATATTTTGAAAGAAAACTGAACAAACAGCTTACAGTTAATTACTGTAAAAATTCATACTTCAGTGGTTGCTAAGCAGAGTTCTTGTTAATTGTCTAAATATTTGAAGTATTTTTCTAACTTCAGATGAAACTGAGCACCCTGTCAAACTAGTGCTTTCAGGCTCTTAGGGGATTTGAAAGGAGTTATTACTGAATTTAGCAAAACAATGTTTTACAGGTTGGAGCTCAGTTACACTTTCAGATTCTTCTACTTATCAGGTGGTTATGTAGAAAGTAGAAAGTTCTTATTGATTCAAGTGTATTTGTTTGTTAGTTTGTTTTGTAAAAGTGTACAAACATTAAGTAAATTAACATTTTGTACTGGGTGCAGGTGCCCAGGGCCCCTGCAAGGAGAGGCCAGAACTTCCCTGTGCTAGATGCAGGCAGCTCCAGCCACCTCCAACAGACTCCCCACAAGGCACGGCTGAGCCCTGCAGCCAGGCTGGTGGTGCCTCTGTAGAAACATATTTAAGAAAGGGGAAAAACTCTGTGCAGCAGTTGAGAGAGAGGCAGGAGTGAGAAAAAAGGGTGAGAAACTGCACAGACACCAAGGTCAGTGCAGAAGGAGGTGGTGCTCCAAGAAAGTGAGCCAAAACCAAACCAAACACTTCCAAAATATGTGGTTGAGGTTGCTGTAGCCCTTAGGTCATCACATAATCCAGCTATAAAAAGATGTATAAGAAATTATAATGCTTCTTTGCACTCTTAAAGGTGAGTGCTGCTTTTTTTTCCCTGCAGATGGAAGACTTCTGAAAATCTTTCATTTGTTCCCATCATCTCAAAAGATGCATTTCCCAATCTTTTGTTGTACACAGCCTTTCCATTGCAAAGCTGCTCTGTGCTTTTAAGTGCAAAAGGTTCAATCAGTGTGTTTTCTGTTGTTCAATTGGTTGCATCTGCAGTTTAAGTATACAAATTTTTGCCATGGAGCGTGTCCATTTACCAGGCAACACAGTGCTTTACTTTGCCTGCTTGATGTCTTTGGAGTTTTGGTGGGTGTTTTCTTTTTGGGATCTGGTATAGTATTTTGGTGCTCTTGTTATTCACCAGGTCTGTGGTATGGTGTATTTTATCTTCCCTGAGAATGCTCTCCATATACTTTTTAATCATCTTTTTTGAACACTTTTAATTCATCTGCTTTAATTACATGGTACTTCCTTTCACTTAAACATCTGAGTAATTAAAAATCTGTATTCTAAGTAAAACCTCATATTGGTTTGAATAGGACTTAACCAGGTAGAATTCACCGCCAGCTTTACTCACCATGAGACATTCACCCATTTGAGATGAGAACCTTGTAAAAGGCTTCAGTTATAGTGTCTAAAAAGCCTTTTGATGAAAATTACTGTGAACTTTACTTCCAAATAATTATGCTATTAAGAAAGTTGTGAGCCAGTCTACATGGCTTTTATTATTACAGAAGGAAATGGGGGAAATTCTTTCATACTTTCCTCATTCAAGTCTTTTGACTGGTTTCATTCCTTTTGAATTTACATGGAAAAACATAGAATATGCAGGCTTTTATAGGGCATAGAATATGTGGTGGTAAAGCACCATTTTTGTCCATTATTGAATGGGAAGGCATGTAATGCAAACATGTGGAGAATTTAAAAAAAAATAAATAATTCTTTTACAGAGAACAAGAATAGGTTGTCTAAAAGACTTGTGGAAAGGTCTAAGCAAAAGCTGAGCTTTAGGAATGACATGAATTACTTTCTTCTTTCTTTCAGAATTGTCGTGTGATTTGGACTAAGGAAGAAATTATACCATATTATCTCTCCTAGTTTTGCCTATAAATTGGACTATGCCTGCTTAACAAAGCCAGTTCTACTGCCATTGTTCCTCTATGTCAGTTAATGACTGCTAAGCTTTAGGAGGGCAGAAGTACAATAAAACAGAAAGGTGAATAAGCAAGATTTGATGGAATTGCAGTGTGCTCTGGTTTCTTCAATACAGGATAGTCACTAACTTGCACCTATTGTTCACCTTCTGTAGAAAATATTAACTGCTTCTTTCGCACTACTGTTTTACAGGGGATGGTTTAAAACTCTGTGCTTGATTTCTTGACTTATAACTCTTGGATTGTTTACAGGTTTTCTGTTTTTTAATAGGTTGAATCTACACAAAGTATGATTAGGATTTTGGGCCTTTCAGCTACATTACCCAATTATCTTGATGTTGCTACATTTCTACATGTCAATCCCTTCATTGGACTATTCTACTTTGATGGCCGTTTCCGACCTGTACCTCTGGGGCAAACCTTCATAGGAATTAAGACAACCAATAAGGTAAATAATCATGAATGCCAAAGAGAGAGTTGCTGTTTGCTTTGGTGACACTTCATGTATGTAAGTGTCAGGGGTACAGGTGTTTCATGCAGCATATGTTGTTCTTTACAAAGATATACATAACTGAAAAGTGCTTTAAGAATCATATTTCTTCAGTTTGCATTACTTGTAAATAGGCCTTGTTGCAATTGAGTACAACTGTATCTAGCTTTGCATTGCTACCACATCACTACTACTACATTTGGCTTGATGAAGGAGAAATCATCTTATATCTACTTATAATACTTAACTAGATATAAGTAATACTAGTTGGATATAAGATGTTGATGAAGACCTTACCATGCTAAGCCATTAACTATCATATGTGAGCAGTTGATAGAAAACACATAAAGGTTTTAATGTGTTTTAAATAAGCTTCCTTACTCTTTGTGTGCTTGTTCATTTGGGAAGCACGAAGGCCATGGTCAGGTGTAATATCCTTATTAAAAAACATAAGTGCAGTGCCACTTGACATGTAAATTATAATTCTTCATTCAATCAGTAGAGGAATGAATACAAACACTTTTTCATAAGATATCCTATGCAGCTCACTAGCTGGTAATTAAAGTTTATATAGCTTAACTTTTAGTAAATCTTATTCTGATATGATTTAATTTAATAGAAATCAAAACATTCTCAGTGGAAAGTTAATTCTGTAGCATAACTGATAATAGCATTTTTTTTCTTCTTTGTCGAAATGGATGTTGTCTTTCTTCATAGGTTATTGAGTAGTTCATTCCATCTGCAGTGCATGAAAGAAACTTATTTTACAACTGTAGGGATCAATTTCAACTCTATACACACAAGAATAGTTTACCATATGGTGCTTACTGGGATTTGCATATTTTAACCTTCATTAATTGTTTCAAGTACCTTCACTGTTATGTGCTGTTTCTTTTCTTAAAGAATTCCTGATACTTTATTTGAATATTTCATTTATTTCCACTGTATAGTATGAGAAAAGCAAAGAATCCATGTCTTTTTACTTCAAAATACATTTGTGATTTAAAAATCAAATATACAAATAATCCTATAAAATTTTCAATTATTAAAAAGACACAGTAAGTTTTCTAAGAAAACATGAGGAGAGAGTAGGAAATCTTAGGAAGTAATAGTTGTTCTGAAATGTGAGTACTTGGCAGACTTTTGGTAACACCACAGCCAGGGGTTATTCTTTTTTGCTTTTCTGAAGAATGTCATTACAGATTTCATATAGTAAAGCACATTTTGCAATCAAGGTAATACACTTTGTAGCAAACAAAAGGCAGAAGTATTATGCCTTTTTGAAAAAGGACTCTGTTCAGGATTGCAGTAATAATAAAGCTGCCAAAATGTTGCCAATAACAATATCTTTCTGGTCTAAATGAGAGGAAGAAAGCAATGTAAGAACCTCCAGATTCAAAAGCAATTCTTGCAGAACATCAGTAACTGCAATCAATGCTATGTCTGTATCCACACAGATGAGATGCAGAGAGATAGAAGGTGTTAGTTACTTTAGGTAGATGCTTTGCTTCAGCTTTCTGACATCCTTCATCCATAAAACCTCTCAAAAAATTGGACCAGATAAGTGATTTGCAGAATCTCATGCAAACTGTAGGCTGGATTTCAAAAGCAGTGAGAGCACAGTGTATTTATTATGCAAAGTTAGCCAGGAAAGCTCTTAAAACTATGTACATTGAAACTCTTACATGGTCCCATATGGGACCAAGTCTAAATTCTTGCTTCTTCAATCAAAGGTCTGCTAGTGTCAGATATTTTTCTTTCATGTCAGTTATTTTTCTTTATGCATATTTATGTTTTCCTCTTTAGGTATAAATGCAAAGCAGATGTGTAATGTTATACTTGTGTACATGTAAGTTTGTTGTAAGACAAACTGGTGGGAAAATGACTGGCCTGGATGAACAGGGAGCTTTTGCTGGGACTTTTAGGAGAAAGAAGAGAATGTATCACCTTTGGAAGAAGGGGCAGGCTACTCAGGAAGAGTATAGGGTTTTAGTTAAGTCATGTAGAAAAGAGCATTATGGGGAGAGAAGCTCAGATGGACCTCAGCCTGGCCCCCACTGCAAGAGACAGTAAACTGATTTTACAAATATATAAACAACAAAAAACAAACAAACAGGGAGAGACTTCAAACTTTATGGGATGCGAGGGGGAACATTGTTAGCAAGGATGAGGAAAAGGCTGAGGTATTTAATGCCTTCTTTGCCTCAGTCTTTAATAGTCAGACCTGGTCAACTGGAAAGGAAGTGGGAGTCCATCTGTTCTCCCATCCTAGTCAGTCCCAGATGACTGGAGACTTGCCAACGTGACACCCATCTACAAGAAG
>VWZY01000319.1:27562-45562 GCA_013399075.1 Chloroceryle aenea | reverse complement strand
AAGTCTTTTGAGGAGGGTCTGAAGGAACTGGCATTTTTTAGCCTGGAGAAAAAGAGAGTCAGGGAATACCTTTTCGCTCTCTACAACTACCTAAAGGGAGGTTGGGGAGTGGAAAGGAGGTGGGAGTCCCTCTGTTCTCCCAGGTAACAATTGGTAAGACAAGAGAAAATGAATACAGCCTCAAGTTGCATCGGGGGAGGTTTTGCTTGAACGTTAGGAAAAATTTCTACACTGAAAGGGTTGTAAAGCCCTGGAACAGGCTTCCCAGGGAAGTGGTGGAGTCACCATCCATGGAGGTAGTTAAAAGACTTGGAGGTAGTTAAAAGACTTGTAGGTGAAGTGCTTATGGACATGGCTTAGTGGTGAGATTGGCAGCGTTAGGTTTATGATTGGCGTCAATAGTCTTAAAGGTCTTTTCCAACAAAAATGAGTCTATGATTCTATGACTTAATGCTAGGAAAGGTGATGTATTAAATGGGTATTACATCAATACCCCATGGAAATATGATTCCGAGGTATGAAACAGATAAATTAAACAGTACAACTGGGTTACATCTCTTTGGTCATTAAAAAAGCCCAACAAAGTCATGTAATAATTTTTTTATCCACTGCCCTTACTCATATTTTTTTCCTACTTATTTTCGTGTACTGTTTGTGAATTTAAGAATATTAAAACAATATTGGTAGGAATGGCAATCCATATATTGTAAATGTAATTACATAATCACATTTTTCTTTCTTGGATCACTGTAAATGGCTTGATACAAAGTAGAAAATACATGAAGGTAGAAATGCCTTTAAATATGAAGTATGGTGTTTGTTTTCCAGGTGCAGCAGCTAAATCATATGGATGAAGTATGTTATGAAAATGTGCTGAAACAAATAATGGCTGGACATCAGGTATTTATTTTTTGCTTTGATTTGTATTCAGAACACATATAAAGAAATTGGTTTTGATGATCATAATGATGTATTAAGCAATTTTTTTTTTTTATATGTCACTGTAGAGGTCATCTCTAGTCTTGAAAACCATTTATATAAACAGCATACAAGCAAATCTAAACAGGTCAAATAGTGTTAGCTTCTAGGCAAAGTGAAAATTTGGGGTATTTTACATATCCCTTAAAATAATTAATGTATATTTATGTCACTTTTTTTTTAAATCACATGGCAAAGTAGGTCAGTACTTTAGAGATCTTACACTTAGGTACATTTAATGATTAAAAAAAGAACTAGAGCACTTACTACTCTTAGCCTTTTTCATATTCTAGTGTCTCTTTCAAATTCTATGGTCTCCTGTTAGACATGAGGGTTGAGAATTATGCATCGTGTTCAGGACGTGGCTCAGCATCTGTCATTTGAAATATCCTGGGGTTTGTGTTTTGTTTTTAAAGGAAGTAATACTTCACTTTGCTTTACAATAAAGGTTCCTACAGTGAATTTTTCCTGTCTGATCTTCCCCTCTGCTAAGGTAGTGGGTTTAAGTCACCTGTTCAGAGAAGGAACAAATGCTAGTGCACTATGATCCTTGAAGAGACTTTTCACTAAACCTAACTATAAAAGAGGGAAACACTTTCCCACACAGTCACACTAAGAATTGCAGGTTTTGCCCTTTTTACATAAAATTCAGATTGTTGTGTTCTTTGAAAGATGAACAGTTGGCTTGTGACTTTGGGGGGAAAATAACCACTTCAACAACAGCTTCTTAGTACTCCTCCTGCGCCTCCTGCTTTAACACCATTCTTCATGTTATCTTCTCTTGTCCATGTCAGTTACTGTTGTTACATTCTGAAAGCTTTCATGAAGATTGCATATGGAAATGCTGATATTTTCCTGATTGAAGACTGTTAACAAAATTTGTTGGCAATACCAAGGGAACTTTAGTTTATTTTCTCCTCATTGTCAATTATGCACGTATCTTACCAAATTCCTAACAATGAGGTACATTTGGCTTCTTATCTTTCATTTCTTGTAATGATTCTCATACTTTCACTTGCTGTAAATCATAGAATGTTAAGGATTGGAAGGGACCTATAGAGATCACTGAGTCCACTGCCCCACTGAATCAAGATCACCTGGGGCATGTCACACAGGAATGCATCCAGACAGGTTTTGAAAGTGTCTAGAGAAGGTGACTCCACAACCTCTATGTGCAGCCTTTCCCAGTGCTCCAGCACCGTCCCGGTAAAGAAGTTCCTCCTCATCTTAAGGTGGAACCTTCTATGCTCAAGTTTATACCCGTTGTTCCTTGTCCTATTGCTCGGCACTACAGAAGAGATTGGCCACTTCCATTTGACACCCACCCTTCAGATATTTATAGACATTAATAAGACCCCCTTTCAGTCTTCTCCTCTCAAGACTAAACAGCTGCAGTTCCCTTAGTATTTCTTCACAGGGGAACTGCTCAAGTCCCTTAATCATCCTCATAGCTCTCTGTTGGACTCTTTCCAGCAGATCCCAGTCTCTCTTGAATTGGGGAGCCCAAAACTGGACACAGTATTCCAGGTGTGGTCTAACTAGGGCAGAGTGGAGGGTGAGGAGAACTTCCCTACACCTGCTGGACACAGTTTTCTTAATGCACTTCAAATAAACTTACAAGTAGTAGATTGCTTAAATTAATATGTCTGAATAAGTAATATGTCTTGGATTCCTGACCAGAAATTGCATGCTGTTCCAGCATATTTGATTCAGCTTTCTTCCCCTCTCTTTTCTTCACACTGAGGAAGAAGTGCCTACAAACATACACAATTTTTTTTTTTTGAAAAAATTCAAATTCAATAAGTTGTCTAATTCTAGCAGGAGATGCTTTTGTAATTTTCCTTGAGGACAGTTTTAGTTCCTGTACCACAGCTGAAGGCATGAGTGTTATGTTTCAAGCCATGTGCTACAGCTGAAAGATATCGAGTGAAGAACTGTAGTCTTCTGGTACAGTTTCAGCAGCTGATCTCAATTTCAGAAAGTTGTATTTCAAACCAACAACCAAATAAGGAGTTTGCTTTCAAAGAAATCAGAATTGTGGATTCACTTGCAAATGTCAATTTCAGAATGCTTTGGTTAGTTCAATTCAACTGATTGTAAATGTTAGGCATTTTCTTTGCTTGCAAATTTTTGTTCTGCTACATTGCAGAAATTTCTTAAATGCACACCTAAATACCAACCAGCAAGACTGGACTTTTCTTCAAGAGTATTTAAAACATATTAGTAGGGATACTTAGGAAACAAAGATTCATATCCTGAAATTAATGATTTGCAAACACTGGTATACAGCCTTTGACACTCTAGAATCAAGGGTATCAGGTCATTGTATAATACAGTTAATTATAGTATGTAGTATTGTACCACACATTAAAAATTAGGGATCTTTCCTTTAATGACTATGCTTGAGAAATGACCTGTCTAATCATTAAATGAACTGCAGATGTTAAAAAAAAAGCCATGTAGATATATCTAGATTGAATTGCCTGCTCCATAGTGGAAGATTAATATTATGAGTGAATATGATTAATACTAGGCTAGGAAGCTTTTCTGTAGTGTCTTTTCACAGTTTTGAGAACAGCTTTTGGTCTTCTAAATTTATCACCTTCCTTTGATTGTCTTAGTTGTTAGAAATCCATTGTCTTGTGTCCACATTCACCCCAGTCTGTTACCATCCTGCTCTGTTACTTTCCTTCGTTTGCATTATCCTTGAAACCCGTGCTTATTTACATTGTATGTGTGCAAAGTTTGTTTAACAAATCTGTGGTTATTTCTAAAGATGCTTCTTAGAACGTTGTAGTCACACCTTCCCCCCCTAATGCTGTAGAAGAAAATTCCAGAGCAGTTGGATGGATGGAATTCAGGGCACAGGTGGAATTTTCTATCTATTCAGGCAGTAATGTGTGACAGACACAGAGCTCATTCACAGTGCTCCAGAGAGCCCAAAAGCTATCTGTTGTGTTTCATACTGAAGCACAAGAAAGAAGTACCAGAATCATAGAAAAATACTTTCCTGCTACTAATGTTCCATGAGTTAATGTATATCTTCCTGTGCCCATCAAGCTTTCACAGTGTTGTCTCATTTAAGATTCTTTACCAGAATCTTTGGAATGTCTGAAAAAATTGCTTAAATAAATTAACATTGTTCTGACAGATCATCTTCAAAGAATTCTAAGAGCCAAATAATTTACTCTTATGGAAGTCATGCTGATGTGTCCCTGTCATATTATAGTGTGATGCTTGACTCAAGTTACATGTTCATGTGTTTTAATGATGTACATGTGTTTTCATTTTTTAAGACTAAGGCTGGTAGGAGGTAGTTGCATTCTACAGGAGTGTGTTTTGACAGATGGAGAGAAGCTTTTTATGTTGATTTTTCAACAGTCATCCTCTGCAAGACTTGAAGCTCTTCCTGGCTACTGGGAAATTAAGAGTTGGTGATTCAGCCTTTAATTTCGATCCATCTGCTCAAACTAATGAGATATCTCATTTGTAGGCTTCACTTTGAATTACCAAATGCAACTGAAACTATAATATTTGTCTTATAGCACAATTCTCTTCTTAACTTGAGGAAAGATACAATGATAGATGACTTGTCCTACTGTGTTTTCTAGGGATTTTGTTATAGAAACTTTTTATCATGACTGAAGAAGATCAGAAAAATGTCCCAAAGGTTTCCAGGTGCTTTTTAAGTCTGTGTGCTCTTTCTGTAGGATTGCTAACAATGTAGATCTTCATTAGGAGGTTTCTCTGTCAGATTCTACCTCTTAACACCACTGTCAGTGAGCACCTCAGGTGCTTTTAAGTCTGCTGTCTTGGGACTGTCCTTCTGTGCTTGGTATTAGCTGGTGTATATTTGTTTTCATATTGTGCTTTGAATTTACTATGTTCTGATGTTATCTGAATAGATGTTAGATCCTCTTGGACTGATCTGCACTTTCTGAGTTTCATTTCTATACTTAATAAACCAAAGATTCTTTAAACAAAGAAAACAAACTGAAATGACACACCATTCATCAGAGAATATGCCTCCATGCTCAGTTGCAGGTAGACTATTTTTGCCAGCATTTGTCTTCTGCGATACTATTCCCTTGAAGACTGGGGGAGAGTTCAGTCACTGAAAATGATCATTCCCCTAAGGTGACTACAGCTGTCTTCTGTCAGACAGTCACCAGCAGTTCTGTGGCTGATAATGCAGATACACCTGGTTCCTTAGACAGTGTACTTTACTCATTTGCCATTTTGGCTGCTCATTACAGTTTTCAACTTGGAGTGTATTTGCCGTTCTCTTGTCTTCTGAAACCTTTTTTCCTGTTTCAGACCATGAATGTCTGGTTTTGCATCTCTTTTGAAAGTTTGCTGTGTAACTCTGAGATGATGTATTGTTTAAGTTTTCTTCCACTAGCTCTGGTACTCAGTGAAACTCCTTGAAAGTTCATTTCCTCACTGAGCTTGGTATTTTCAGTTTATAGCAGAAACTTACTGTTTAGTGGATGTTCTGACTTCCTTCTGTTGTTCCTATTGCCATTGCTGTCAGTGTGGTCATTGTGGCTCAAGGTGTCAGTACATACATGCTGAAGAGATGCTGTGGCTTTCCAGGGAATGGATTCCATATGCAAGAGCTTTTCTACTGGCCAAAGGTGCCCTACGGTCTATTTCAAAGAACTGGGATTTCTGAAATGGTAAATAGCTACTGAAAGCTGCAGCACAACATCCAAATGCATATGCAGTATTCCTGCATATTTAGCAACAGCTCCAGTTGACTTGAGCGGAGCAGGCTTTGGGAACTTTAAACCAGTGGAGATATGACAACTTTTTTAGAATTAACATGCCAGAAGTGTTACTACTGTAGCTGAAAATAGAGAGGAAAGCTAATCAAAACAATGAAGAGACTTACACAAACCATCCATTCTCAATGATGCAATATGCATGGCGATTGCAGACTGCACATTTTGTGCTCATTTCAGTTCAGTTTCCTTAAAAACCTTTTAAAGAAAAGTGCTTTTTCACATAACCTTAGTTTCTGAGTTTTTACTCATCTGATTTGAAATAGTTTCTTAGTTTTATTTGGCTGCTTCTGTATCACTGTTTTGCTTTTGCAGTATTATCTCAACAGCATCTGACATACTTATGACAAGCTTTATCTTTTATCTTATAAATGAAAATTGGTTTGTTTTCTTTTTTTAATGTGGAGAATACACCCACATATACCTGTTAAAATTTTCATTAATGTGCATATTAGATGGTTAGTATGGAGTTTTCTGGAGATTTTTTTGTTGTTCTTCTATTAATTGGAATTTCTGCACTTAAAATGTTGCTCTATGCCACTGTTCTGCATTTAGTTTATTAGAAATAATATTGAGAAGCCATTTATTTTTTAAAATCTTGGAATCATTTCTAAGTATCACTGCACAGATTTTTAGTACTTGATTCTTTCAAATCAGGGTTTTCGATGTAGCAGAGTTGAAACAGATTACACTTGAATTTATACAGTCAAAACTGGTTCTGTGCTATATACTTCACATATTCACTTTTTCTGTAATTGTTTTCTATTTACAATAATTGACTTAAACTTTTCAATACTAAGGAGTGTCTTGATTTTCTTACAATGCTATCTTAAACCAAAAAAGAAACACTGAGTAGCTATTTTAAATCTATTATATTAAATTGTCAGAAGTGAATTTGACAGGTATTAATTTCATCTGTAAAAATGATGGATTATATTTTTTTATTATCAGTTTTCCAGCTGTTATTTGGTTGCAGAAGCCATGTGAAGATAAAAGTTTAATAAGCTTAGTTACTGCAACTGTTGACAATGCTTTTATAGCTGTGTCATAAGATAAGATTTAATAAAACAGTATTTTCTTCAGAGGTCTCTCTGGAACTTAGTAGCTTGAGGATTAAGCTTGTTCTGAGTATTTTTCCTGGGTGAAGTAGTGTTTATAGCACACTTTGGACAACTAATTCTGAATTTCTGGATTTATTAAAATATATTCTTCATTTATATTTAGGCTTTTTCTGAACTTCAGCTGAAGAGTTTGTTTCAGTCTGAGGTTTTGTAGCACTGTATCTATACAGAATGCTTGTACTTCATCACTTGATGTAGCTTATTTGCATATATATGTGTATATATTGCATCTATACAGGCACATGTATCTAAATGTATAAAAATATACCAATACAGAAGATGAAGTGCTCCAGCGGGATACCTGAGTAATGGCTGATCATTTTAGATGTTACTTCTGTGTCAGCTGATTAAGGGAAGATTTGAATCCTTCAGATAGTTTTCTGTAGAATTTCTATGCATAGTTTCTGTACCAAAAGCCCAGACTAATTCAGTGATGGTGCACTATGGTGCACAACTTTTTGTTCTGCACCTTCATCGTTTATTTATGCACTTCTTTTCCACAATAACCACCTTTTGCAGCTTTAAGGATATAGTAGTTAACATAATCTTATGCCTAAATACATGAAACATTGTATCTTTAGTTGAAAATACTGTACTGATGTGCTTTGTAGAAGATACGCTTCAAAAAATGTTATATACCAGCTGTTTCATGTGATTGTCAAATGGTATTTATGTACTGTTTACCTTTATGTTTACTGGTCAAATGTGATTGGCTTTAAACATTTAATGCCTGGTCTGCTGCCTATATGAATAGCTGAGGAAATTGCTGCAATTTGATGCTGTAAGAATATATAGATATAATAACCCATTATTTGTCAGTTAGGTAGCCTAAATATTCATGTGCTATTCTGTGTCTTATGCTAATTTTTGCTTGTATGTTTCTACTTACATAAAAGCTTGTACATATAATCAGGTTGTGTGTACTCAGGTGTTCAGGATGAATTTATGTAGGCCAGAAGCAAAAAATTAACATCTTTATATTATTGCGAGTTTACAAAGTGCCCAATTTATGTCTGGAGTCTTGCATGGCTACACAATAATGTCAGTATTGGTAATACAACTGTTTTAAGGTAGCAAGTGCTACTATTTAAAATGATTAGTCATCTGATATTATGAATGTACATTGAATCATTACAAGAAAAAAAAAATTTAGATTCCAAATTAGAAACTCCTTATAGCCTAAAATATAGTTAAATAAAATAATAAATAGTTACATCTTGAGTCAGTTTTGTGGATGACTAAAGCTAAAAGTTTATGGTAGAGGTAGCTTGACCAGTTTTGCTAGCTCTGTGCTAAAAGCTGTTTTTCAAATGTGGAACTGCAGGCCATTAGTGGTCTAGAAGATTGTTGGAAGTTAAGCCTGTGGATCCCTGACAGCTTCATACAGTTCATTAGGAATTTAATGGCAAGAATAAATGATACTCCAGAAAATGAGTTGAGGATTGTCAGTGGTCCAAAGCTTTTGAAAATTCTTGTCTCTGTAGCCCTGAAAGGAATGGATTTGTGTCCTAAAAGATAATGGATAGTGTCAACTAATAAACTTCCTAATTATTGCCAATTATTCAAAATGTACAAGATAACTGCTGTCCACCAAGAGTTTATGCCTATTACATATCACAGTACTTTTAGCAGATGTTACCAGAGAACCTAGTAGTAATCTCATTAGTGGGTTTTAATTTGAAATATGAAGTTATACAGGATGCCATAGAAAAATTATTTTGAGGAATTTATGGGGATGGGAAATAAATATTCTTTATTAAGACACTAAGATGCCTTAGGAAATGCCCTTTTTTTACTTTCCAGAGTGTGAGATTTCTCACATATGTAGTGCTCTGATGTTGATAGTTTTCTTTCTGGTTGCTGAAGAGTTGACTCCAGAATAACATTTGTATACTCTTATGTATTTGATCATGAGTTATTTATAGTATCTTTATTGAGGAGATGATATCTTGAGAAGGGCTAGATGTACAAGGTGTGGGTTTACAGGGGACATTCTAATTGTTCTAGCATATTTTACTGTTTCATCAGTCAAATTCTTTATAACTGTATTGTTTCATATTAAAAACATGGCTTATACTTGAAGGCAGTTCTGCAATTTTTTGATAACATAGAAAACATGTTCATTGGGAGCAAAAAAAGCTTCTGGATATAGTTCTGTGTTTTTAAATCCATACTGGTAAGAAATAAGCTAGAAACCTGGACTCTTCTGTTCTTTGTTTGGTAGATTTATGTTACTAGATCTTACAAAGCCAGAAGATAGAGAGGTTGATATGGCAATTTTCTTAGTCATATTACTCAAGTAAAGAAATGGGAATAGATACAGAGATTACTTCATTATCCTCTATGTTCCTTTACTTCAGTAGAGCTGAATAGAATCTGCTTATCACTACTGGCTCCTGAGTTATTTTCTCATATTGTGACTGGTATACGTGTAAGTATAAATAGTCCTGGGAACTAAGAGATGCAGTAGACATGGCAACTCTTATTCTGGAGTGATATTTGTCAAAAAATATTATTTATGATAATGCAGAAATACTTTATTGCACAAAATCAAAATAGTTACTGTCTGAATAGGACAAAGGCAAATGCTTGAAGTAAATTATTACATGATCTTGTTTTTCTAAAAAAATACACTGAAAAGCTGCTTAGAGTTTTGTATAATAAATGCTGTTTGAGTCCATTGGCATCCACAAAAATGTAATTGTTAACTGCCTAATGACACATATTTGCATAGTAATAGACTAGCTATTCTTGTTTAATTTTCTAAACAAGAATAGATATAGCTATTTCTATTTCTATGCTGTCAATTAAAATTCATAATTATTTCTACTACCTGTAGAAGTCAGTAATGTTTGTTTGTCTTGTTGAATAGTTTGCCCTCTACTTTAATTTTCACTCTATTCAATTTCCTCTGTATTTTGTCATATATTTGGCTAATGCTACAAATTAAAGATAGCATTGATCCTATTATACAGTTCTGAAACTGGTTTCCTTTAATGTCTAGAATCCATATTTAATCATTGATTCCATAACGGAGCATTTTTTTATAGACCATCTCATACAATCCAAAATACAATAAAACAAGATCACAAGCACAAGTGCTTGCAATTTTTAAAGTAATTAATAATTTAGAACTTCCTAGTGTAAATTAAATCAGAAAAGCCAATCAGCATACATTAGTGGAAAATTTGTATAACTATTGTAGATGAATAAAGGAAGAGTTTCATATTGGCAAGTATTTTTCACTCAGAAACACCCCTTCACTAGTGCTGACTGACCTTCACTGTAAAGGTCTGATACCATCAAAGTCTCCTATTTTAATGCTGTAGGCCTAATGTCAAACTTATGGGTCTGGAACTGTTTTAACCATAGCTTTGAGTAGGAATGACACCAAACCCCTCTATCTTTCATTTTTCCATAGTGGCGGAAGACACAAGGTTGTCTTACATGAGCATAACTGGGTGCCTCTCAGAAATGCCTGTGTGTTACTACATGCAGCATATGGAACAATAAAGGAGAAATTTGGGGTCTATGTCCACTTTCTGAGCTAAGATCATACTGAGATCAGAGATGTGATGGGTAGCTCACATGCCTGAGTGCTGCAGTGGGTGGAAAGAGGCTCTTGAGCGAGGTCAGGCCAGGACAGCAAGAAATTTGCTTGTATGTGAGAACACAACAAGGTTACCTGGAGCTCTGTCTAGGGATGGATGATGAGCCAGCCAAGACAGTAGGAAGAGGATTAGCTAGCTAGCAGATAGATGGGAGCAACATTGTTGTGGGAGTTTGCAAGAGACCCAGTGATCAGGAATAAAGTAGTTGAGGCCTTCAGACAACTAGAAGAAACCTCATGTTCACTGTAGTGGTCTTTTTGGGGGACTATACCACCCCAATATCTGATGGAGGGACAATACAGAAGGGCAAAAGTGATTCTGGAAGCTTCTGGAGTGCATTAATGACAGCTTCCTAGTATAGATGATTGAGGACATGATGGGGGTGGCTGTTGTGCTGGACCTCAAACTTACAAAAAAGGAAGAACAGGCTGTGAATATGAAAGCTGGGAGAAGCCATGGCTGCAGTGACCATGAAATAATGAGTTCAGGATTCTGACAGAACAAAGCAAAAAAACTAGACTACAGCCCTGGTTTTCAGGAGAGCACTTTGGCCTCTTTAGGGACCTGCTTGGAAGAATCCTATGGCAGGTGGTACAGGAGAAGTGTTTGATTTTCAGGGATCACATCTGCCAAGCTAAACAGCAGTCCATCATGATGTGCATGGAATCAAGCAAAGGTGTCTTAAGGCCAGCATGGATAAGAAAGAAACTCAGAAGACAAAACTCAGTGATGAAAAGGAAGCATACAGGAGGGTAAATCAGGAACAGGAGACCTAGGGGAAATACTGGACATGCGGAAAATGTTGCTACTCCGTGTCCTCTGCCTTTGCTGTTAAGATTTGCCTGCAGGAATCCCAAGGTCCCTGAGACATATGGGAAGTACTGGAGCGATGATTTACCCTTTCACTTACTCTTACATAAATCTCTGCAACCTGATTGGAGACACCCACATATGCTGAAGGACCTGGCTGATGTTATTGCAGAGCCACTTATGATAATCCTTGCAAGACTATGGTGATCAGGGGAGTTTCCTGAGAACTGGAAGACAGCACATGTCATCCCTATCTTCAAAAAGGACAATAAAATCAGGTCTGTATCCTAACAGAAGCTCAGCTGAGGTTATAGTTTTAAAATGAAGGGGGAAAAAGTCATAAGGTGTACCATCTTCTAGTTAAAAATTCCTTAGTCAACCCAGACTAAAATGTCTTGTTAGATATAAGCCTAAAAAGTCAATAACTAACAGTAGTAAGGTCATTTGTAGGTTTTTTTGTGGTGGAATCTACTTTTCTTGGGAAATTCTGCACACCTTTTAAATCATCTGCCACTTGGCAATCAGTGAGACATTAAGTTTTTAGAATGCCTGTAAATTGTATAGAAATAAGAAAAATATATGATACATAATATATACATGTTGTTGGAATAATTTGGGACTATTATGAATATATTTGTTTTGCACTAAAGACAAAGAGGTTATGTACCTATGATGCCTCCAGGAAAAAAAAAGAACAAACCAACATGGTAATTGTTTCACAAGTTCTGTGTTTAAATGTCTGTGGTTAAATGAAGATCTTTAGCTAGAGACAATGCAACAAAGATGAAGATGATGAGAAAAGGAAGCAACTAAAACCAGGAGCAGCTAAGATTATAATGAGAATCAGAATAGAGTTATAACAATAATGATTGTAACAAGTCACGGAAGACAGAGCAGGAGGTGCATCAAGAAGGAAGCTAAGAGAAATGAAAACAAAGAATAAGAAAGATGGTAACATTTCAGAATGGTTATGATGGTACAGCCTATTTTATGGATAGATTTAGAACACAGGGTTAAGTGTAGGAAGAGCAGGTAGGAAGAAATTAAGAAAATAATTCTAATGTAATGTCCTTACCATAGCTTTTTACACAAAATGTCGTGTAAATGTTCATGAAGGTGGGCACATCTTTGGTAAAAAATACATTTCCACATTAAAAGAAATATAAAAATTTAAATTATAGGACAGATGTCTTTAAAAGTAGTTTTATTGCAGCTTAGTAAATGAGCAAGTATAAATTACGATAGTAAAAATATCTGTAAACTAAATAGGAGTTATTACCCTTAAAAGCCAGTATGCCTAAATGGAATTGTAGTTAGCTAAATAGCTGTTAAATGGATTAATTTATATTAGTTAGATTCTGCAGAGGTATTATTAAAAATCCTAGTTTTTGTTTAAAAAGGGATGATCAGAAGTAATTTAAGTGAATAAATCAAAACCTAACAGAGACAGCAATTAATGGTAATCTATAGAGTTCAAAATATATCACATTACACTACTGATTAGCTGGTGCAGCTAATGGTTATTGATTATAGATTTCTTTGTTGTTATTTGTTAATATTTTCTGTTAAAATATTATATGGTATTGTGAAGCTTTGTTCTTCAGCAGAGTTTGCTGAATGTTTCTCTTGAAAGTACGCATGTTTTAATGTTGATTCTTGCTGGATTGGCATTTTTGAACCCTCAAGCTTAAATGAAAATTCCTGTATTCTAATGCACATTTCATTTTGTATGATGAAAAAATGCAGTCTGCTTTTAACTTGTGAAGAATTTTCAATCCAAAAGGAAGGATATATAAATTGTCTCCTTAGAAATACTTCATAGACACCTTAATTATTCTTCTGTTTTCTTTAGAGTAAAAGATCTTAATACACATGCAGAATATATCAGTATGTATGTAAGATGTAATAAAATCAATTAAAATAATTAGAAAAGAAATTCAAATTTTCCTGTTGCCTTGGTAAGTGACACAAGACTGTTAGGCTTTTTCCACTTCCATGGTGGTCTGTAATGTGTAAAGACTTTAATATGCAAAATACAAAAATCTACTAAAATAAAGGAAATTAAAAAAAATCTTTTTAAGCTTTAGTATAGGCCACCATATAAAAATTCTTACTCAATATACTTTCTGTTTTTTAGTTACAAGTTCTGGAGTTCATAAGTCATTATGATATTTGTGAGAAGGGAAAATCATGTTTGTACACTGTCATGCTATCATTTAGGTCTGGTAGTCAAGACAATCTGGTTTTGCAGTGAGCATTTTTCATCAAGAGCTATTAGTGAGCAATGAATGTGTGTTGATTTTATTTATATGTTGCAGAGAATATACTTTTCATTCTGCAAATGTTAGGCACTGGAATTTTCAACTCTGGGAAGCTGGGGAGAAATCACAATGTAAGAGAGAAACAATTGTATTATTCCTTAGAAAGAGACTTAGAGTGAGTTGTAACTTAGTCTAGGAGATGGTTCTATTTAAGGAGATGCAAATGATGATATTTTCAAAATAAACAGTTTTGGTCAGTGCTCCTTGGGAAGAAGTGTTGCTCATTAGGAATTGAGCTCTGTAAAATCTTGGAGGAGGTTTTATGCTGACCTTAAAGGAGAAAGTGGTTAGATAGATTGGTCTGCTGATCCTAACTGTTCGTTTTCAGTAGAAGTAATGCCCATGTCAAGAACTGGATATGATGCAAAAGAACATGTGGTAAGGATTTAGCTGTGTGAAGCCAAACAATGTCTAGAAGCCAATGAATAGAATATATATTTGTATCTAAACTACATGATTAATATCAACATTGCATTGAGTAAATTCTTTCATAACCACTTCTTTAAAAGATGTGGTTCAAATGGGCAGGAGAAACCTAGGCCTTCTGTCCTGAAAGAGACGTTTTAAAGCATTCAAGTGACGAGCACTTTAATAACAAGATGGAAAGATCCCTAGAAGAGTCACTGTGCTTCCCCAAGAAAATGCATGTACCATTGTGGAGTTATCATAGAGAATGTTAGCTTGAAAGAGACATTTTCCAGTAGCAAAGATATCAAGAGCATCATTGCTGTCCAAGGCAGAACAGAGTTGCTTCAAGGGATTTCAAGTACCATGATTTTAGACACTTCTGCTTACATGTATATGTGCTGTGTTTTTTCTTTCTCTGCTAACTGAAAATGTAAGTCTACTAGCATCTAGTTATGTGATGATAACAGAAAAGGACTGGTACTAACAGGTATTATGAATAATGGTCCACATTTCAGTGCTTTGGTGATGCACTAACATTTCAGAAAGATTACCACCTGGAATATGGAACACTTGGGGAATGCAAGCACTTCCTGTCGTGAATTTTAAACAAAGTCTTCAGTGACAATGTTTGATTGTTTCTACCTTAAGAAAATTCTGAGGAGGTAACCTAGCTAGAGACATTTGCTGTCTCCTTTCTTGTGTATTTAAAAGCTTTGGTTTCAGGAGAGCAGCAGCAAATGCTTTCAGCACTAGGGCTATATACACCAGAGCTAGCTTTGAACTTCAGAGTACAGATCTAATTACACAGCTTGTAGCTGTGGAACTGCTTCTCTCTATTCTAAATTACTTTTCCTAACTTATTTGCATAATTTAATGCACAGAGATTTTGCCACTGAAATGTAATATTCTCTAACACAGTTAGGACAGGCTAAATTAACCCTCTTAAGACTATATTGCTGTCTCATGATGTATTTGGTAAATACTTTCCAACTTCATTGGGGGGAAATATGTTCAACAAGGTGTTATATGTCAGTCTGTAGCTGGGGATGGTTTACAAAACCAGTTGGTGAGGTACAGAGACTGCAAGTAAACATTAACCTTAAGATTTGGGGTTTTTTTTGTCAACAGACTTGATGTCCATCTACCTCTCACTGAGAAGTTCTTTTTATTATCAGAAATTTGTGCAATCATTTTATATTTAAACATTTGGTCTTGTGTGATCATGATATGTGATCATGAAATGCATAAAAGTCAGTGAATTCAAGTGTTTGTTATAAGTTTCAAAAAACAGTCGGAGGAAAATGTCATAAAACATGCTATGCATCTGAAAATTGTATTTCTTTCTGTAAGAACTGCAGAAAGGCTCCAAGGTAGAGGATACTTATACAATGCTTGCTTCTTAGTTATTGTTTGTATAATAGGGTCTTATGTCTTTCTGAATGAATGATGTCAGACATTGTCATACAGTGATTCTGCAAGGAGAAGCAGCTATATAAAAAGTGCTTAAGAAATGTGTTCTTTGACAAGTGAATATTGTGAGGCTTCTTACACATTAGACCTTTATTCCTTTTAGTTCATTTATTGCACAAGATTTAATATGGTAAAGCAGTAGTTCTGTGTCAGGACATCTCTGCATTCCAGAAGATTAAAATCATGTGATGGATACAATGGAGAATATTAGAGAATGATGAGATGATCTGTTATGTAGGACAAAGAAACACTTCACTGAAAAGATGAAGATTTTTTTTTTCCCCTGCCTCTGACAGTTTATGTCTGATGTTAAAGGAGCTTACGTTGCTGAAAGAAAATCTTCAGAAGTATGGTTAATCAGGGCTTCTACAATTTGAGATTTATGACATAGGAAGCATTTATCTGATGATTAAGAGTATTGGGTGTTCATGGACAGGATCTCTGCTTGGCGTTTAGCAAGGCATATATAGTAAGCAGTTAGGATCTCATCTCTTGAGTGTCACACTTAAGGTAGTGAATACACTTAACCTTCATTTTGTCTGCAAAATGAGAATACAAGGAAACAAGGCTGTGAACATTTTTTTCTTGGCAGTATGTAATCCTGACATCTTGTGATGATTAACCTCACAGGAAATCGCATTATGGAATTGTTAATTCTAGAGAGCAGGATTTGATCAGTGTGCTAGGTAAAACAAGGTAAAAATCAGATCTTGGTTCAGCAATTCAGTGTTATCTGTTTCTCATACAAACTGGCTGGTAATGTTTCCATGTGAAAAGGAAGATTAAATGCAGACTGGGTTTGTGAAAGACTGGCTTCCCAGTTTAGCACCCTCCTGTTTTCTACATATTTTGCACAGTACCCCAGCCAACTCCTTCACTTCAGGTTTGCCAGTTCCAATTGTTCTGTTGTTTGTTTGTTTTTTATTTCACCTGCCTAGCTACTATTCCTAATGATGCACTTGAAACATCTTCCAGTCCCCTGATGGAGAAACAAGCTGCTTGTTTTTCAGTTCTTATGGAATACCCAGCATGGAATTGCACTTGTCTGTTTAATTTCAGCTGCATGTAGATAGAAGCTTTAGAAATCATGACTGGAGTTTTAGCAAATCTGTACCAAACCTCTGCTAACTGAAAGGAAAAAACCATATGCTCTTTAATTATTAACCTTTCAGTTCACTGGGTAAATAAATGGAATAAAGAAGAATGTTGATGCTCTTTATGGCTACAGGAGTTTTTTTATATATAGTATTGAATATCAGAAAGAAGTTTACAGTATTATTAATTTATTGAAATTTATTGAATATAGTGGTTAAATAAAAGATAAAGAAACCTTGAAGTATAAAGCACAATGTGGTTCTAGTTCATCTGTCTTCCAGTTCTTGAGGCACCTAAGCTGAGTACCTCCNACCATGATTTTAGACACTTCTGCTTACATGTATATGTGCTGTGTTTTTTCTTTCTCTGCTAACTGAAAATGTAAGTCTACTAGCATCTAGTTATGTGATGATAACAGAAAAGGACTGGTACTAACAGGTATTATGAATAATGGTCCACATTTCAGTGCTTTGGTGATGCACTAACATTTCAGAAAGATTACCACCTGGAATATGGAACACTTGGGGAATGCAAGCACTTCCTGTCGTGAATTTTAAACAAAGTCTTCAGTGACAATGTTTGATTGTTTCTACCTTAAGAAAATTCTGAGGAGGTAACCTAGCTAGAGACATTTGCTGTCTCCTTTCTTGTGTATTTAAAAGCTTTGGTTTCAGGAGAGCAGCAGCAAATGCTTTCAGCACTAGGGCTATATACACCAGAGCTAGCTTTGAACTTCAGAGTACAGATCTAATTACACAGCTTGTAGCTGTGGAACTGCTTCTCTCTATTCTAAATTACTTTTCCTAACTTATTTGCATAATTTAATGCACAGAGATTTTGCCACTGAAATGTAATATTCTCTAACACAGTTAGGACAGGCTAAATTAACCCTCTTAAGACTATATTGCTGTCTCATGATGTATTTGGTAAATACTTTCCAACTTCATTGGGGGGAAATATGTTCAACAAGGTGTTATATGTCAGTTTGTAGCTGGGGATGGTTCTTTACAAAACCAGTTGGTGAGGTACAGAGATTGCAAGTAAACATTAACCTTAAGATTTGGGGTTTTTTTGTCAACAGACTTGATGTCCATCTACCTCTCACTGAGAAGTTCTTTTTATTATCAGAAATTTGTGCAATCATTTTATATTTAAACATTTGGTCTTGTGTGATCATGATATGTGATCATGAAATGCATAAAAGTCAGTGAATTCAAGTGTTTGTTATAAGTTTCAAAAAACAGTCGGAGGAAAATGTCATAAAACATGCTATGCATCTGAAAATTGTATTTCTTTCTGTAAGAACTGCAGAAAGGCTCCAAGGTAGAGGATACTTATACAATGCTTGCTTCTTAGTTATTGTTTGTATAATAGGGTCTTATGTCTTTCTGAATGAATGATG
>VWZY01000319.1:12190-24251 GCA_013399075.1 Chloroceryle aenea | reverse complement strand
GTGGGGTTTGGTTTTTTTTTGTGTGTGTGTGGTTTTGTTTTGTTTTGGTTTGGTTTTTGTGGTTTGTTGTTTTTTTTTCCCTTCTCTCCCTCAATACTCTGCCCAGTGCCCTGGACTGTATAATTTTATTTTTATCTAAGAATCCTTTTTTCTAGGAAATTCACATTTAATTTATTTTATGGTCTTATTTCTTAAGGCATTTCTGTCTTTTCTGGAACCCCTTAAAGCTGTGCTTTTAATATCTGTATTTCCCAAGCTAATAAGCAACTTACTTAGCATCTCAGGTAGATGACTGTAGGTGTGCCCAATTCCATACATCTGTTATATTGGGAAATCTTCCATAGAGCTATGTAATGCTTTTTGTCATTTCTTTTTAGATTAATCCTTAAGTCTGTCATTATTTCAAATAAAATCCAGGGTCTTTTCTACTGAAACTGAGTGTTGTGTTTTAAAGTATGTTAATTGAAGGAACGTATTGAGAAGCCATGCTTCACAGTCATTTTAGAAATGCTGAGTGGCCAAGATTCATTTATACAATATACTTAATTCTATATGTTTGTACAATATTCTGTAGCAAAGTGTCAGCTATTAGATTTTATTTTCCCACAGAGGTTCATCTCGAGTTTCTAATACTTTGCTATGGCTAGTAAAAAATAGATATGAATGTTACTGCTTCATCCAACACTGTACTACTTTTAGCACAGTTTCATCCCGGGAAAGAGATTGGATCACATCTGCTTTTAAGGTGAGGTAGAATTAAGGACAGGGAAGAAACCTGAAAAATAACAACAAATTTTCTTTCAAATCTTCAAAATAATGTCTCCTTATCTTTTCTNGTTTTTTTGTCAACAGACTTGATGTCCATCTACCTCTCACTGAGAAGTTCTTTTTATTATCAGAAATTTGTGCAATCATTTTATATTTAAACATTTGGTCTTGTGTGATCATGATATGTGATCATGAAATGCATAAAAGTCAGTGAATTCAAGTGTTTGTTATAAGTTTCAAAAAACAGTCGGAGGAAAATGTCATAAAACATGCTATGCATCTGAAAATTGTATTTCTTTCTGTAAGAACTGCAGAAAGGCTCCAAGGTAGAGGATACTTATACAATGCTTGCTTCTTAGTTATTGTTTGTATAATAGGGTCTTATGTCTTTCTGAATGAATGATGTCAGACATTGTCATACAGTGATGCTGCAAGAAGAAGCAGCTATATAAAAAGTGCTTAAGAAATGTGTTCTTTGACAAGTGAATATTGTGAGGCTTCTTACACATTAGACCTTTATTCCTTTTAGTTCATTTATTGCACAAGATTTAATATGGTAAAGCAGTAGTTCTGTGTCAGGACATCTCTGCATTCCAGAAGATTAAAATCATGTGATGGATACAATGGAGAATATTAGAAAATGATGAGATGATCTGTTATGTAGGACAAAGAAACACTTCACTGAAAAGATGAAGATTTTTTTTTTTTTTCCCCTGCCTCTGACAGTTTATGTCTGATGTTAAAGGAGCTTACGTTGCTGAAAGAANTATTCTCTAACACAGTTAGGACAGGCTAAATTAACCCTCTTAAGACTATATTGCTGTCTCATGATGTATTTGGTAAATACTTTCCAACTTCATTGGGGGGAAATATGTTCAACAAGGTGTTATATGTCAGTTTGTAGCTGGGGATGGTTCTTTACAAAACCAGTTGGTGAGGTACAGAGATTGCAAGTAAACATTAACCTTAAGATTTGGGGTTTTTTTGTCAACAGACTTGATGTCCATCTACCTCTCACTGAGAAGTTCTTTTTATTATCAGAAATTTGTGCAATCATTTTATATTTAAACATTTGGTCTTGTGTGATCATGATATGTGATCATGAAATGCATAAAAGTCAGTGAATTCAAGTGTTTGTTATAAGTTTCAAAAAACAGTCGGAGGAAAATGTCATAAAACATGCTATGCATCTGAAAATTGTATTTCTTTCTGTAAGAACTGCAGAAAGGCTCCAAGGTAGAGGATACTTATACAATGCTTGCTTCTTAGTTATTGTTTGTATAATAGGGTCTTATGTCTTTCTGAATGAATGATGTCAGACATTGTCATACAGTGATTCTGCAAGGAGAAGCAGCTATATAAAAAGTGCTTAAGAAATGTGTTCTTTGACAAGTGAATATTGTGAGGCTTCTTACACATTAGACCTTTATTCCTTTTAGTTCATTTATTGCACAAGATTTAATATGGTAAAGCAGTAGTTCTGTGTCAGGACATCTCTGCATTCCAGAAGATTAAAATCATGTGATGGATACAATGGAGAATATTAGAAAATGATGAGATGATCTGTTATGTAGGACAAAGAAACACTTCACTGAAAAGATGAAGATTTTTTTTTTTTTTCCCCTGCCTCTGACAGTTTATGTCTGATGTTAAAGGAGCTTACGTTGCTGAAAGAAAATCTTCAGAAGTATGGTTAATCAGGGCTTCTACAATTTGAGATTTATGACATAGGAAGCATTTATCTGATGATTAAGAGTATTGGGTGTTCATGGACAGGATCTCTGCTTGGCGTTTAGCAAGGCATATATAGTAAGCAGTTAGGATCTCATCTCTTGAGTGTCACACTTAAGGTAGTGAATACACTTAACCTTCATTTTGTCTGCAAAATGAGAATACAAGGAAACAATGCTGTGGACATTTTTTTCTTGGCAGTATGTAATCCTGACATCTTGTGATAATTAACCTCACAGGAAATCCCATTATGGAATTGTTAATTCTAGAGAGCAGGATTTGATCAGTGTGCTAGATAAAACAAGGTAAAAATCAGATCTTGGTTCAGCAATTCAGTGTTGTTATCTGTTTCTCATACAAACTGGCTGGTAATGTTTCCATGTGAAAAGGAAGATTAAATGCAGACTGGGTTTGTGAAAGACTGGCTTCCCAGTTTAGCACCCTCCTGTTTTCTACATATTTTGCACATATCATTATCTCTGCGGGACCAGGACCTTATAGCAACTGTTGACTTCAGTGTGTCAGTTCCTAAAGGATCTGTCTGATTATGACTGGAATTAAGAGGGATTTTACTTGCACAGCTTCAGGAATGGTCTCTATACAAGTGTCACAGTTACTGTTCTTTCATATAATAATTGAAAAGAAGATTCTTCAATTAAGGGCCTATTTTCTACTATCTTCTATTCTGTGACTAGTATTCTGTGCTCTACTTTGTGTAAGAGTAGTGACTTACACTTTCACCTGTTCCCATTTCCCTGGAGAGCTTTTTTACCTCTTTGTTTAAATAGATGGCAGCCACCAACATATTACACCTACACTTTTTTTTTTGACTGTAGTTTGTTTAGTTTGAAGTTACTTCCTAATATGGTCTCTCTCTTATTTAAACAAGCTATGAAGAATTATATTGGATATGGATTACACACTTGTGTGTGAATTTGTTTGCTATGTTATTTGACTGGTTCTGTTAGTTCCTTTCAAACTTTAAAAGCATTCCTGCCTGCAGCTTCTTTTTCAGCTTTGCCCTCCTAGCAACTCCAAACGAAGTCCCACCCACTCTAAAAAATTCAGTCAGACCACATTTAATTTAGTCTTTGATTAGGAATTTTAAAATAAGTCAGAACAACCAGTAAGATGTTTATCAGTATTATGTCAAAGCATGCAGAAATAATATGAGTGTAATATGTTTGAGCTTTATTATTGTTAATGCTGTGTTAACACTCTTCTCACAGTTGCCATTTTAGACTTAAGATATCTGTAGTGATTTCAAAATCAATGCAAAACTGAAGTAAAAATAGAATCTAAAAGATTGAAATACAGTATAAAACCAAATCAACAAACCTGTTTTGTAGTTAAGTCATAAAACCACTTAATATGTATACAACTTTTTGTTTTGTTTTGTTTTTTTTAAAGAAATAAACTTGCCAAATGTTTCTACACTTCCTAACTCAGGAGCTACAAAATTACCTGGCTAAGAGAGACCCATTCCTATTTCACCTTAATGCCTGATACTGTATTTCCTTAGTTTCTCAACTTTCAGAATTTAGCTATTTTCACAAGTTTAATTTTTAATTTTTTCAGCAAAGAATCAAATGCTCATATGAGTCCATTTAAAAAGGAAACAAATTAGTAATCTATAAAATCAAGTTGCTGGTAAAAGTGATGATTTTTTTTTTCATTGAAACCTGTTGAGATAGATTTTATATTCAGTGAGAATTCACTGAAGAGGACATAATGGATCTCTTAATAAAAATAGTAGTTATGTATTTTTACTCAGCTTTCTATAGGCAAAAAATACAAAAGCATAAATAGGCAAGTAATCCTTAAACAATTAATGAAAACAGAAGGGACATACGCTGTATTTTTGCTATGTTCTGTTTTCTTTACTGTTTGAAAAAATTTTAAAAACACTTTGCCAGTAGGTTTTTTTAAGTTAGAGAAAAGTGGTATGTTGCTCACTGTGACATCTATCTGAGAATATTTCTGTTCAGATGAAAGCTAATAATTGTAGGAGCCACAGTGTTACTAAATTGATGATGGAAAGATGTATCAAATAATAGAAAACATGCAAGGAGTAATTGCTGCCAGTAAAAATAGTTATGCACACACTGTTTCTCTTTTTATCCCTTCTCTGTATTGTCACCTGAATTTATTTGCTTGGGTTTAATTATAAATATATAATTTATATAAATTCACAATGATTGTCTTTTACATAAAATTATATGTACATGATACATTTATAATTAAATTATGGATTTCCAGATTAATAACAGATGCAATAACTTGTTTAATTATACCCTAAATACCACTACTTTCCTAACAGAGTTTCATTTAAAGTAATTCAGTTATACACTGCAAGTCGATTTAAACACAGTTGTGACAAAAGGTGAAAATTAAACCCACGATTCTCTGCAATTTGACATACCAGTTTTAAAATCCAACTGAAACTGCCTTAGAACAGGACTGTAACTCAGCAGTTATGTTTTTAATTAAAATTATCCGGACTTGCAAAATAGTGTCTGCTATTTACTCAAGAGACAGTCACTGAAACTTTTCCATATGGGAGTTTTAAGAACACAGAAATTGTCATACTTGATCAAACAGAAGAGTTGTCTGACCAAATATATGGGGTGTAATTTAAGCAAACCCTGGGCAATAAAAAGTGCTTTGTGGGAAAATATGGAGTATTTTCTATAGCATCTTTCCCAACAGTATGTGGCTAACAGACATTCACAACTGTTACTACACTGGAATTAAGTAGCATTTAAATACTTTTCCCCTTCTGCACTAATCAGGGGGCTTACTGCCATGATTCCTCTTACAGTTGCCTTGCAGTGAATCTTAATTTAATATCAGTCTAAATTGCTTCATATACATATCTAAAGGAATAAGTATTAACATCTTATTGCTTTCTCTTTGTTCAGATACCATATGTGATGGTAATAAGCATATTCAAGTGACAGTAGGGTCTGCCTACTGCAGACATGGGCACAAATATGGTATTTTTATTATCACTCAACTCTCAGTTGGTATTTTTCAGTGAAATGTCCACATTGTTTCTAAGGTACCTTACTGAGTGATAGTATGTGGTTTAAAACCCATAATCATATCTGTTAATTTAAACTTTATATCCCCACATGTGTTTTGCATTGATTGGTGCTTAATTTCATTCTGCACTTTATTGTCCAGTGGTTTGGGACTGCAATATCCTCCTGAGGTTCTTTGTAGTTAGGTTTTGTTTCGGCTGTGTCATGTAGTCAAGTTGTTCCATCAGAAATCTTGCTACTTCACTGTTTCCTTCCCAGATCATTTAGGATATGTCAAACATCACAACTATTTACATCAATGGTAGTCTTCCTACCTTATGAAAATGAAATATTTATGGCCAACCAATGTTCCCTATCTTTTAAAAATTAAAGAATTTTAAAAAAAAGAACCTTCTCAAAAGCTATTCCATTCAATATAGGCAGGGTCAGCCTTTAATTTCCCTAAAGCAACATTCATTTTCATCAGTAGGTAATGTAATAACTACTTTTTTCCATTCCTATAGGGAATATTTTGTAATTAAAGTGTTTTCATTATTTGATTAAGAATTCTTTTATTTCTTATCAGCCCTGTTTCTTTCTGTCTTAAGGTGATGGTGTTTGTTCATGCTAGGAATGCTACAGTGCGAACTGCTATGAGTCTTCGAGAAAAAGCAAAAAACAATGGTCATATTTGTCACTTTTTGTCACCCCAAGGATCAGATTATGGACAAGCTGAAAAACAAGTAAGTGAATAATTTACATTGGTAGTCTCTACAGTCCTAGAATTGATGTTTTTATGAGACAGTCCAAGATGGGAGTAGATTAAGCATTTTTGAGCTTCTGGGAAGATATGCTCTGTAGGGATGATGCTCTGAAGGGATGTGTGGAATTACTGAACTGAATGGAGAAAAGGATAGAGTAGCAGTGAAAGAAAAGTGCTATTACTTTTAGGGTTTTTTTAAACAAAAGCTGATAATGGGTTGTGTTTTATGCAACTTGTACTACTTGGCAGTTATCTCTATCTAATCTGCAGCTCAGGAGGTCCCTAAACCACCGGTTGCCATTTTGGGAGAGTACATAGCTCCTGCTTCTTTTTCCTTTTTCTCTATACATCTGCTGCTGTCCACTCTTTAAAACAGAAAACTTTCTTAAAGTATTAATCTGACCTAGTCTGTAAAGAATCTCACAAGGGTTTTGCCTCCTTAATCTAATCGTGTTTAAAAATATGTATGTGGATCATAAATTTCTAGCATTTTGAGCAGTGCAAAAGTATTTGCCAGCTGAAGCTGTACATTTTCTGCATTCTAACAGTTCTGTCTTTGTATGAATTGTGTTAGTTGACCTTCCATTATTTTTTCTAATATATAATATACAAAAGTAACTTGGTAGGCAAGAACATCTTTTTATCTGTTCAAGCAATATTCCAGTATTTCTGCTGAGAGAATATTTCCAAAACAATTTAGTTTTATATGTGACATTTACATTTGGTGATACTAATTGAGGTCTAAAGATTAAAGTTAACAGTGTCTTGTTAATATTCCTTGAAAAATAATGTTCTTTCTCTGCCCCCAGCTAAAGAGCAGAATGTAGTGGAGACACTTAGAGTAGAATGTTTAATGTATGTCTAAGATACCTTCTCTTCCTGGCAAATGTCATGATAAATTCTTAAATATTTTGGACCCTTGTGAGTTAGGAATTTTTCTTATTTTGTTGTCTGTGTTATTTTGGCAGCTAGCATATGATTTAAAGATTATAAGATATCTACTTTTAAGAATTTGACAGTTTATTTAAAAAAATCATCTGATTTCAAATGTGCTTTTAATAATTAGAAAATAGATCAAAAGAGAATCTTTCCATAGTAGTATCACAAATCTGGTATTACATCATAGAATCATTGTGGTTTAAATGACCTTTAAGATCATCAAGTTCAACCATTAACCCAGGACTGCCAGGTCACCACTAAACCATGTCCTTAAATGCCACATCTACACCTCTTTTAACTACCTCCAGGGATGGCAACTCCACCACTTCCCCGGGCAGCCTGTTCCAATGTTGTACAACCCTTTCAGGGAAGTATTTTTAATAATATCCAACCCAAACCTCCCCTTGAACAACTTGAGGCTATTTGCTCTTGGGGTGTTACTTATTGCTTAGGAGAACAGACCAACTCCCCTCTCATTTCAACCTCCTTTCAATATACTGTAGAGAATGATAAGGTCATTCCTGAGCCTTCTTTTTCTCCAAGCTAAACAACACAGAACCCTCAGCCACTCCTCAAAAGTCTTGTACTCTAGACCCTTCATCAGCTTTGTTGCCTTTCTTTGGACATACTTCAGCACCTCAATGTCCTTTTTGTAGTGAGGGGCACAAACCTGAACACAGTGTTTGAAGTGTGGCCTCACCAGTGCCGGGTACAGCGGGACAGTCACTTCCCTGCTGGCCACACATCATTCCTGGTACAAGCCAGCATGGTGTTGGCCTTCTTGGCCACCTGCTGGCTCATGTTCAGCCGGCTGTCAGCCAATCCCCCAGGTCCTTTTCTGCCAGGCACTCTTCCCCAGGCCTGTAGTATTGCTTGGGGTTGTTGCAAACCAAGCACGGGACCCGACATTTGGTCTTGATGAGCCTCATACTATTGACCATTAATCCAGCCTGTCCACATACCTTCCTACCCCCAAGAAGATCAACACAGCTGCCCAACTTCATGTTGTCTGCAAATTTACTGAGGGTGGCATCATCCAGATCCTTGATAAAAGATACTGAGGAGATCAGGCTTCATATAATGGATACAAAAATGTATTTTTTCCCCCTTTCTGCTCCCCTTCCAATAAGCCCATCCTACAATTAAACACCTAAGGCTGGAGTAGCACTGTCTGAAGCATGTGCAATACAGGTCACGTAACCTGAAAATGTACACATTTTCTCCTCCACTGGGAATTTTAATATTGGAGAGATTTACCAGCTAAGGTAAGAACTTGTGTACCACATAAGTGTACAGAAAGAGTCTACAAATATATTCTGGTGGCCAGAAGAATATACTGTGAAGAGCATTGATACATATTCCTACGTAGGCATTTGCTGATCAGAGAGACTACTGCTCTAGACAGATTTTTCAGTGTGACCTGGCACAGCAATTCTTATACTGTGTTCTTATACACAGGCTTATACCATAAATCACATAAATCTTATGAAATAAGTTGAGTATCAACATGATAAAACACATGACTTTTAAGAGCTTTGCAGGTTGTTTTTTTTTAAATCCATTTTCAAAATATGACCTAGGTTCTTCACCCCCAGATACCTCAAAGCTCAACCTGTAGGTGAGCCACATGGCTCTGCAGAACTGACCTGCACTTGCAAGCATTTACTGTTCCTCCAGAATGCTTCCGATTTCCAAATTGTACCTTTAATCAGCATAATCACTTCTAAATTTTTGATCACCAGTACAAATATGAAATATCTGAGGGTCAAATTGGATCTCTGGAGAACCTTGTTAGGAATTCTGTCAAGTCAAAGTTTCTATATACAATTAATTTCTTTGATCATCATTGCCTAATTTTAATCTCCTTAATAAGTGAAATTTATTTTATATAGTACTAAATTCCCAATGCCATACCATATAAATGAAATTTCTGACAGAAGTCTAACTGTATTATATCAATGTTCTGTGATGCAGAGTGATTAATTTAAGCTTTATTATGATAACATCATGTTGGTCTGACAAGAGTTATCTTGTATAAAGGGATGTTTATTGGCACAGTTCCCAAAATTATCAGACTGCAAGCCATTCAGTCTTGCCATTTCACTTGACATGGAATTCAGCAATACCTGGCAGATAATAATCTTGATAATGTAATGCAGTCCTTATTTTGTATTCTGTATACAGTGTTCACTGTAATGGGTGAAGATGATGTTTAGAAACATCTGAAATCCAGTGTACAACTTGCAAGAATAAGTAATGCCCAAATCATACATTTTCTAGTCTAGACAAAAGTGTAAGTGAAGGCTAATGAACACACAGGAGGGACTGAAAAACAGTAGTTAAAAGCATTGTATTCTTTGCCAGCCTTTAAAATCTGAAAGCAATTTTACTAATCCTCTTAATTATCTGTCAAATGTTTTTAAATGAATAGAAATTAATTTTTAGAGAACATTCATCAAATATTTGATGTGTAATCATTTGTTTGACATTTAATTATTTCAGAGCAAATCCTCAATTTATTTTTTGTTTTACTAATAACACATCTAATATTTGATATGTCATTAAAAAACCTATAAAAATAAAATGAGGATATGTATTCAAATACATTAGGCTATATTAGATATCCAACATATATTAAATTTCCTATTTGTTTTATAATTGCTATATGTTTTTACTACTGAAAAATATTTGCTAATTATCTCTTGGAGAATGGAATGAAGCTCTTTATATTTCCTTCATGGGATATTTTATTCAGTGCTCCTGCTTAAAGGTCAGTGACAAAATTCATGAGAGTATGTGGTCCTATCAAGTAATAGATTAAAGAAGAATGTTCTTTATATAGTGATTCTCTTGCTTTAATGAATCCTGAGCTGTGGATTTTAGTATTAAGACTTATTTAGATGGACACTTATGTTTTGGAGAGGCCTGTTTACAGAGTAATATTTTGTGACCAATAGGAAAATAGTTGTCTTCATTTTTTTAGCACCATTCCTATATATTAGAGTTAACTTAAGCATTAGCTATTGTGAACTGAATTAAAAAGTTGACAGAAACAGTAAACAATTTATTTTTGCTTTTGCTTTCCTGACCTTTAAAAGGGAAAAACATTTGATGTTTGATGTATATTTCTGTTGTTATGATAGTTACTTTTTTAAGTGTCACTCTAGAAATTGTACTTTCACAGCTTTAGATTTGTATTTCTATTTTCCCTTTGTAGCTCCTGTACATTTTATACAGTCTACTGGAATTTTCTAGTATTTCTGTTACGAATCAGCAAGTATAAAATAAGGATATAGATGGAATTCTGTTGCCATCTACCTTTCTGAAAATCAGTCTCTGATCCAAGGATTTCAGATTTGTTGGCTTGTCTCTCGAGCTCTGATAGTTACAGCACTGATGTAACAGTCTTCTGCTGTCCTGTGAATAATAAAATGGACTTTTTTTCCCCTCATCTATGGGCTTGATCATATATTCTGTTTTATCCATCATGAGCATCAACTTGATATGCAACAATGCTTAGTTTTATCCTTTTTATCAGTGGAAAGCTGCCTCATGAATATTTGTTCTACTTCCAGAAGCTGTGCTGTGTTAGTAAAGGGACTCCTAGAAGCAACATGGGTTAGCAGACCTCTTTCTAGAACGATCTCTGAGATTGCAAATACAGCTGACAGGGGTGATGAGGGGTTTTTTCAAGAAAATACAAGAAGACTTTTTATTCTTTTGTACCCAACTTTTCAGCAATTTCAGAGTTATTCAGGTTAAAATAGGTAATGGATTTCATCACTGTAAATGTAAGATTTAATGCCTTTTCTTGCTAATCCTCCATGGAAATGCTCTGATAAACTGTAGGATAATGTGTTGCCTGTAGCATCCCCTTTCACTGTTGACAAAATTTCCTATTAAGTACTAAATGTGCTTAGGAAGATCATGTGAAACTGTTGTCTTATTTATAATATGATTAAGCTTCTTTCATTAAACAAAGTCGAACACTGCTTCCTGCAAGGTAATGCAGTATTTGCATTCAAGCAATTCAGGTCTTAAGGTAAATGCATTTTTTTTTAAGACGTCTTCTTTATTTGTGCTTGTAAATACAGAAACTGAAATTCAAAGTTGTATTGTTTAAAAGAATGATTTTAATTGTTAATTTGATTTAAATCTAAGGGGTTTTTTTAATGTATTTGTATAAAATAGAATTAATCTTCTTTCTCTCTGGGATATGGCAATAATATTAGGCTAATAGAGGCTTCTTCGTGTCAGGGTATGACATTGCTTACTGTAATGAGTATCTCTAGGAAGTTATTTGGTTGATTCTGCATTCACAGAAGTTTGCACAGTCGGTAGCGCCATATGTGTATTTTTTTCCCTTTCAAATTGGCATAAGTGTTGACATTACTGTAAAACTACCTTATTTCAATATAAGTGAGTATCTGAGAAACATAATATATTTAACCATTCTCCTATGCATTCCTGTATGAGAATTTGTGTTCTCCTAGTCTTTCCTGAAGTTTTAACCTTATTCTGGAGCACTGGCAGTGAAAAAAGCCACACAACATTCTTTTTTCCTTTGACTGTGAAAACCTCTTTCAGTTGGCTACTACAATGTTTTAACATGTAATCCAGGTCAAAAAGGAAAAAGTTGGCTTGGTCTTTTCACAGTAGTCATTCATTAATAGCCTCCCTGGGTAAGATGTCAACTTGAAATGTCACTGTTACATAACATATAGAATCATAGAATCATAGAATAGATTGGGTTGGAAAAGACCTCCAAGATCATCGAGTCCAACCCCTGATCCAATTCCAGTTACTATATCATGGCACTAAGGGCCATGTCCAATCT
>VWZY01000319.1:0-11741 GCA_013399075.1 Chloroceryle aenea | reverse complement strand
CGGATCCCTTGTCCATCCTGTAGCTGCTGTGTGATTGCACACAGGATGATCTGCTCCATAATTCTGCCAGGCACTGAGGTCAGGCTATGCCAATAGTAAAGAAACAGTTTTCAAAACAAAACTGCAAAGCTGTTTAGGAGGGAAACAAAACCAAACCCCAGTATGCTTGTTTTCGTATTCACAAGTTTGGGAAAATGAACTCCACTCTTTCTACTTCAGCAACACAGCCTACTACCCCCTTTAGATTTTTGCCAGTGCTTGCTTTCACCATGTATAGTGAAATTCAGGTATATATTAAATATATGTAAGATTTCTTGAGAGAATAAAGTGCTCTTCCTGTTTTCTTCTGACATTTAACAGGTTCAACAGCTGGCAATAGCTGGTCACTTCTGAACACTCCAGCAAGAAGAAATTATAGGATAATATTTAAGTCAGTGTAGGTGCTTTCTGCCGTAGACCCTCTTCAGCTCTCAAAGAGCTTGTTTGACTGAGCTGTTTTCAGCTACTTTTAATGCCCAGGGATTGTTCCAGCCAAGAAATTAAAAAAGAATACTTAATTTACTAATGACCCCTAGGTCTTGCATTCCTTTGCCAAGATGTGCCAGTTGGTTCTTGGCTGCAATGCATAGT
Source organism: Chloroceryle aenea (assembly GCA_013399075.1). Classification (NCBI taxonomy): domain Eukaryota; kingdom Metazoa; phylum Chordata; class Aves; order Coraciiformes; family Cerylidae; genus Chloroceryle; species Chloroceryle aenea. Next base: position 11,111 of record VWZY01000319.1, on the reverse strand, counting down.
CTTGTGCAATATGCTCACAATGTGACTGTGCACTATTTTTCCACCACCTTTTCATTGTAGGATGCACCTGCTCTTTGTAGGATGCACCAAACCATACTGGTGAAACCGTACTACACCCTTGGTAGCTGCCTTTCCTCCAGTAAAATTCAGGACAAAGGACAAAACAGGTAGTGCACAACCCTGTAGAATAAATTCTTCTAGGGTTGCTTGATGTTTTTTCTTTGGAATATTACTATTAATTGACTTTGTTGACTATGTTTCTCTTGTTCCCTGAGAATTCATGTGAATTCATTTATTTATATGGTAACACAATAGAAGTATAGGATATCTTTAGACTGTGAATTTTTCTTAATTAGATTTTGACCTGTCATCATTGAAAAATACATGTTCATAAAAACCTAATCATTTGTTAGAAACCATTACTGCAATACGGAAAACTTTCTCACACTGTCTCTTTAAAATCATTATTAGAATAAGAGCAATTAAATAAATTCACCTGTTGCATGAAATATTCTCTTCACTTACCTATTGATAGATTTCCTCCTGTTCAGTCCAGACTGGCAAACATTATATTTAATTAGTTATTTATTTATCTTCAGGTACATTTACTTGTGTGATTCAGTATTTTATTTAGGAAATATGATTTTCTTAACAGATGGAGAAAAATATTAAATTTCACTTCAGTTCATATTCTTAATTTCATTTATTTTCAAAATAAGAAAGCTTTCCAACCACAGTTTAGTCTGATTATGGTTTCAGGAATTGTTAGCTACATATGCTCACTGTTTCAGTTGTTACTTTTCACTTCCAGCTTTCCCAAGTACCATAATTTAGGCAAATTTTGTTCAGCTTTTTAATTATTCCTATATTTTCACAGTATGTAGAGTAGATCAGAACTGGACAGAAGCATTTTTGTGCTGAAACTTTCAATGACATCTAGTTAAAATGAATTGTGAAATAATGGGTAAAGGAAATGCACACTTCAGAACTTTTTAAATAAAAGAGGAATTAGAAGTAACCATTAAGACTAAGTTAATTGAATTTGATCTGCAGTCTGTTAATACCATATACTGAGAGCTGGAGGTGCTTTGGAGAAAGCAAAATAGATTGAAAAGTAAAAAAGCAAACCTTTCAAAAGTTGTGCAGACTTTTTTCCAGAGAACTACCAAATGTTTATTAACATATATTTCTGGGTTTGGTTTTAAGTTGTATGATAGTCAGTGTATAGTCAACCTCAAGTTTTTAGCATATGATATGTTTTATATTATCAATATTTCTTAGGAGGCCAGAAGATATCTGTCCAGAAGCTTTGATATCTACACATAGTTTTATCTTCTGGTATTTCTGAATTTTCTGAATCCATCCTAAGCAACTCTGAACTAGAATTTCAAATATCAACTAAGATTCAGAAGAATCCCTGTTTATTGGAAATCATTGTCCTGGAGAAAAGCATTGTATTGTATAAAGCCACAAACAGCAATGCTTTAGGATGTACAGATACCATTGCATATACTTCCTCAAAGTAAAATTTGAATTTTGCCTAATATTGCCAAATTCCTTTTGAACAATCTAATTATTTCAGAAACCTTTTTCTGTTAGTAGCAGATTGTTACAGAGACAGATTACAGAACGCTTCCAGTAAAACATAAAAAGCTAACAAATAGTGGTCTTTTAATTCCCCTACTGAGACTTTGAATGAGCATCGTACAAAAGTCCACTTGGATACATCTTTGTATGTGTGCCATGTTAGTGGGTTTTGGCTCATGTGACCAAAAGACAGAACTACAGTTAGAAGTTATGTATTACACTAGTGGGAACTAGAGTAACGGCATCATGTTTTTGACAAGGCTAGAGTATACACAAACTGTGCCTGAACTATAATGATAACTGGTAGGTAGCAAAAATGTAGCTTAATCTGTATTATGGAATTAAAATTGATAAAAAAATGAGGAGGCGGATTTGGAAATATGTGGCTTGTGAACAGCTGCTGGAAGAATGCAGATAGGAAGATAACAATATTAGGAGACATGAATTTCAATGCTTAAGTGTGAATTCTTAGAGAAACTGAATGTTCACCATCCCCATCCCACCAAACAGACCTTCATCTTTGGCTAATAGCAGTACAAGCAGATAAAGAATTCATTTTAGTAAAGCTAAAAAATGGAAAATGTGTAAACTTCTAGAAATTAAAATTTTATTTACATGAAACAAATAGGCTTTTTAACAAGATGGTAAACTAATTCATTTGTAGTACTCAGGTAAAACATACTGAAAAACACAGACACTGGAGTAATTTTATTTTTTTTTCCCTAGGATATTTCCTTCCTGTCACACACTAACTTTACTTATTAGGTCAATGAGTAAGAATCAAGATTTGGTATATGATGTCCTGTATGGCTGTTTTTCTTCCAATGCCTGTGGAGACAGAAAAATCTGTTTATTCTCCAATCAATAGTCATATATAATATATGCACTAAATATTTTATGAAATTCTAAAAACCCAGAAATTACATGTCCTAGAATTAACCATTTTTTTCCAAATGGAAAGCCATTTGAGATATATACTGTCAGCACTTGTAATGCATTCTCCAGAATGGGATATTAAGAGGATATTAAGATTGAGGGTGATATTTCTAGAATATTTTACACCAGATATGTAGGATGAATTTGAATGCATTTCAGGTAGTGGTTTTATTCAGCTTCAGACATTTGTTGGGTAAAATCATTCGTAACCTGTAAAGAAAACTAGAAAAACAAAAATAGACAAGCAGGACAGATCCTGTTTTGACACATTTGAAAATGATGTGCATATGGCCTGAAAACTTTTCAAAAAAAATTTGCACAAGAGTTTCAAATTTAAAAGTTTTTTGGCTTAGAATTTATATTTCTTGCTATAGTTCACATTTAAAGCAGTTCTAATCAGGCAAGTACAACTTTTTCAGTATCACCATGTCTTTGTGTAAGAATATTTTCTTCTTTTGATAATCAGTAATAGGAGATCTTAGAAAAGATTTTGAACATTTCATTTTCTGAAGTCAAAAGTAGTGGAACTGGAACTGTGATTACTTTTATAGATAAAGTTTATATATAGAGAGATATCTCCACCTCACTACAAGAAGGACATTGAGATGCTGGAGCCTGCCCAAAGAGGGGTAACAAAGCTGGTGTGGGGTCTAGAGCACAAGTTTTATGAGGAGCAGCTGAAGGAACTGGGGTTGTTTAGCCTGGAGAAAAGGATGCTCAGGAGAGACCTCCTCTCTACAACTACCTGAAAGGAGGTGGTAGGGAGGTGGGGGTCGGTCTCTTCTCCCCAGTAACAAGTGGTAAGACAGGAGGAAATGGCCTCAAGTTGTGCCAGGGAAAGCTTTGTATGGACTTTAGGAAAAATGTCTTCACAGAAAGGGTTATAATTCACTGGGACAGGTTTTCCAGGGGAGTGGTGGAGTTGCCATCCGTGGAGGTATTTAAAAGACATTTAGGTGTGGTGCTGAGGGACATAGTTCATGGTGACTTGGCAGTGCTCGGTTACCTGTTGGACTTGATGATCTTATTGTTCACTTCCAACCAAAATGCTTCTGTGATTTTTCAACCCAGTATGTGGTTATAAGTATTAGAGTATCTGCTTTTTTCTATGTTGATGTCAACAATTAGTTAATAATTGGTCCATTTTAATGCTAAGAAAATAGAATTCTTTGTTACCTTCTTAATAAATATTAATGTCAGCATATAGTGGAGTTGTGATATTCCTGCCAGTTCTTGTGTAACCAGGATAGCCCTGTACCTCTATCCTGCCCTCATAAGTAAGTTGGTTACATTTTTGTTTTGTGTCCCTTGCATTAGAAATCAGAATGCTAATATATCTTTTGCATATCCCACCTTCAAGATATCTGTTCTGTCTAGCCATTTAAAAATGTCTAATGGATCTTATTTGATGCTTTACTGAAAACATTTATCTGTACAGAAGTTTTGCTGTATTATGATGGTTGTTACCTGGGAAAAAAATGTTATGTGTACAGCTCCTGATTGCCTGAACTCAGCAAGATCTGAGATATTGTCTGCCCTGCACACAAGGTATTTGTGACCAAGAGTTTGCAGGATATTGGTTCTTTGAGAGACAATATTTGCTGTCTGCCACTCAGTTTTCATTGGCAGATTCGACCTTCACTTCAGAAATCTTGTGCATCAACCTTGAAAGTGTCAAAGTTTCTGATGCCTTTTCCTTTTGAATTAAATTTTAAAGGCATTTAATTAAAGGTGTTCTTGAAGAAGCTATGTTCATTCCTGCAAACTACTGTGAAGGTCTGTCATTTTCTGTAGGTAATGTACAATTCATTATGGTTAGGAGTATTAAGACTACAACATGAATTGGAGTTTGCCATGTGCAAAAATGTTTTTATTTCTGAGTTTAAGGTTATGACTTCTAGTTTAGTAATTGGTTTGGTAGGGATTCTTCTCTGTTGTCCTTTTTGTTTGTTTGTTTTTGTTAAGGTAGACAAAAAATATGGGAAGTTCAACATTGGCTTATAAATTTGGAAGCTCTAAAGTATTGAGAACTGTTGACAAAATGCTAAAGACTAGTAGTAGATGGCAAACCCTTCGGCTGTAGAAATTACAGTATCAAAAGCTTTGCAAAAGACTTTCTAGACTCTTTGCAATCAAAGGTCATTCTGTCGAGGCTGCAAATTATATACTGCACATTTTCTGTCTGTGAGGGCACCTCTGGCTTTGATATACAGGAATTTTTTTAATGAATTGTAGGATTCCAGAGCAAAGGCTTTGATCCAAGATCACTTTTTCAAAGTGTTGTGCTGTGTACGTTTATCAAGGACAACAATGAGAAATCTGAAAAGAGTTGAAACCTTTAGGATGGTATTGCCATATTTTCTTTTAAACTGTGGCATTACTGAATAATTCAACTACAAACCAACTAGGACTCTGTTCAAGATTCTCATTGAAAAACATATTGAAGCTAATGGGAAAGAGGCTGTTAGCTTTGGAGTAAGCCCCAAGGACACAACTTAATACGGCACAAAATAATATTTCATAGAGAAAACACAGAAAAAACATTTAACATTTTTCATCTGTGGATTTTCTGCAAACTTCTGGAAGTGAAAGCAATAAGAAAATGTGAATTACTTGTGGTTATTCATGGGTTAAAAATATTGGTTCACTGGTATTCCTTGTATTTCTTTTAATGATCCGTTACACTTAGAAATTATTTTCTTGGCTATTGATTCAATAGTTATAGCATAATAAAATAAAAGTGTTTGTACTGCAGTGTAGCTTGAAAACATACCTGCTTTCTTGTTCCGTGGGCCTGTCATTTCAAAACAGCTCTAATAGTTGTTTTCAGGTATTTTCTTAGATTTTGTTCCTGTGAGGGACCATATTCCTTTAAGTAACCACCAAGGTCTCTTGCCTAAGGAGTATATCCATGATCATGGTTCCAAGAGACTTTTGTCCTTTCAGAGCACTGTACAGGTCTGCAGTTCATTGCTTGAGAATCAAGTAATAATTCTTTACTGGTCTGACAATCATAGCTCCATTGATTATTTTTTCCCACATGGTCCAGTTTCTTTCCATTTCATATTTCCACACTTGTGGGGCAAAAACCATTAAATGCAAACAGATTTTTGAGACTGACTACAGAAACAGGTGGAAGGTTGCCAGTAAAACCCACAACTGCTATAGAAGTACCTATAGAAGGAAAAAAAAGGTAATTAAGAACATAAAGAATATAGTTAGTGCATATTGGAATCAAGATGCATGAGGTTCTATCCACGTACATATTCATATTCTGTCTGGAAGTTTTCATTAAGAAACAGAACTAGCACTGGTAAATAGCTGAAATATAATTCAGCCAAAACAGAGTAAATAAATTATTTCAGTTATGTATCGATGAATTTCAACTTTCAAAAAGACAGATTTTTGGACTGCAGGAAAATTGTGCTGTTATAGAATGAGTCTGGAAATCTCTCACAGGAATTCTTTATAGGATTCATTACATTGAGGAACAAAGTGAATTTAAAATATCTTCAGAGTATTCATCTAGCATGGAGATAAGTGGTTCTAAGAATAAGTGCGGTGAAATATATCACTTATAATTTTAAGAAAACGAAGCTAATCGGGATTCTTTTTTATTTAATTTTCAGATTTATGATTTTCAATGCTGAGTATTGAGAGCCACCTTGTGGCCATTCTCTTTAATGCACATGAATGGTGATTTTATGGTACATGAAAGGCCCTTCTTCATTGTTTTACTTCAAAGCATTTTGAAGATTGAGAAATACGAGTAAATATATAAATACATTCTACTTCCAGACATCTAGCCTGAAGCTCAGCTCTCTACTTGACCTGTAAAATGTGGGGGTTTACATTCATATGAAATTTTTGTGATATTTTTTTCTTATTCCCTTATTTCTTCCTTTCCTCTTCTGTTCTTGCATTCATTAATGGATGATAGTATAAAAAGCAAAACAGATAAATTACATGTATAGTATATATACGTGCAGAGTACATGTGTAATAATATAATATGAACTGTGTTCACTGTTGCTAAAAAATACAAATTCCTGAAGAGTGCATGTTTTAGGAAGCTAATAAGATTTGACAGTCTTAAGCATGTAGTTTTCTATTTCTGTTAGTAATTGTTTTGATTACTGGAATAACAGTTAATAGTAAATAGAAAAATTCAGTGTATCTTTCAAGTTTATATTTATTCTTATGAAATTAGTTTCAGACATCACAACTGGAAGTAGTTGAAGAAAATGCATGAGGATGAATTGATTACTCTTGAACACAGCTTCACAAAATAGCTTTATGACTTTCTGTCTCTTTCTGGAGGAGAGATGCCAAAATTGTGACTGTAAAGGGGCTGATGTAAATAGAGGAATTCATCAGTTAAGCAATTTGTATTTACATTCATTTGTTTTCTGCTCTGTAATGTAAAAATATATGGTGTGTGTAAAGGTTGGTGCAGTACCCATACTCTAGCAAGCATTTTCTTTGGGGAGTTTGAGAGGGTAGTAGTGTCATTCCCCATAAAGTTTATACTTAGTTCTGATATTAGTGGAAATCTTTTTTTCTTTATGGCTGAAGTTGTACTGAAGACTCTCAGACAACTTTAGGATTTTTCAGGCAACTCATTCCATCAAACACAAAATTCTTGAATTCCACTCAAACTAAAACTCAAGCCAATAACTAGAAGTCTGCACAGATAAGAAAAAAAAAAAATCACTTAACATCTGCTATCCTGTTTCTTATTAAGGGAAAATTGAGATTAACTAGGCAATTAATCCCATTATTTGTCTGACAACAGCAGTTTGGGAACATTTCAGTTATTTTATGTTCTTATCGACTTTGTCGCAATGGAGAAAACTGTTCCTTGTCATATTTTTAAGTAGCACTATGACCCATCATGAATGTGGTGATGACAGATTCTGTAAGTGGATTGCATAATTTTGTCTGTGGCTAAGAACGGGCTATAAGAAGGTACATAATTATATTTGGAGTTTCTAAGAAGCAGAAAATGAATTTATGATAAATAATGCCCCCTGATTAAGTTGCCATTGCCATCAAGATAAAGGATGCAAAGTCTCCATTCCTATTTTTACTACACTGTTCTTTAGTTCTGTTATGTTCAGGTGTTTAAAACCACAGGATGATCTGATTAATTTTCATGTATAGGGTCATTAACTGTACAGTTGTTTCTTCAGGTTGTGGTAGGAGGTACTCAGTATCAGAATAAGCAGGGATTAGTGTGAAGAAAGATAATGTAAATTCCAATTTACTCAGAAGAGTGAGTGGTAATTAAGAGCTATTACTGATATGTGCCATCTGGGAGTGTTGAGACAATGCCACCTGACTCTGTTAAAATGAAAATTTGTTGTGATAGAAGGTTATTTGGTGTTCTCTTTTGTCTTTAATTCTTTCCAAGATTAATTCTTGTTCATTAGTTTAAATCTAAAACACACCAGTGGAGCGCTTTTCAGGCTACGATTATAGTGCACAGATTTTAGGACACTGCACATGCTAACTACAAATGCATGATGTGTCTGAGCTCCTGTTGTAGGTGGTGGAATTCAGTGCATTTCAGGCAGTGGAGCCAAGACAATGCCTGAGGTCAACTGTGAGCACATGTTGATGATGCCCACTGACTCTGAAGGGTGCTCAGACTCCTGCTGCAGCTGTGCAGATCTGCATATAGACAGCTATTTAATGTCTAAGGTATTTAGTTTCTAGACAGTGTTTTAATCTCAAACTGAACCTTGCCATATCAAGCAGAGTGGTCAAAGTGGCCTGTCTCAAATAGTCAGGCAGTTCCTCTACTTTCTAAGGATATTTCTCTCCATCAGACAGCGTTAGCTGGCCCTCTCATCTTCAGTTCTAGCAGTGTGCAGATTCAACAAGTGTGCTGGAACTATCTATCTCAAGTGAAACCTCTTCAAAAACGAAATAGAGTAGGAAATCGTTTATAGCTTGATCTCAAGACTGAAAAGTCATCAGTCTGTTTCTATAAATCTGATCAGAAAAGCTGCCTGGTATTATCACAGAAAACAGGCTCAGGTTTTCCTCTAGTGAGTGATCACTGGGGAGGGTTGAGATGACACCAGTGTTAGAGTTAAGCTTAGCCTCTATTTTTTCATTCTGTGGTAAAATGTCTGTGACAAAATAATAGGCAATTCCATATTTGAGGCTAAAAAATCAAATTAAAAAATAGCTGAAATCATTGTTCTTGAATAGCTTCAGATGTTTAGATTGGAATTTGCAAAGTAAAATATTCTTAGATGTGTAAATTAATTTCTAAAGATAAGAGATCATATGATCATCAAGTTTGCCTTGCTCTATATTTTATATTATTTGTTATTAGACATGATGTTGTTTACATTAATTTTATATACAATCTATCATGTTAGCTTCCAAAGTGCATAATGAGAAAATCAAGCAAAACTGTAAAAGTTCTCAATCTATCCATGACACTGAATGTAATTAAAAGTTTGCACAGACTGCAAAAGTCAAGATTCTCCACTGCTTTTATTATGATTTTAATTCATAATTCAGTATAACCATCTTGAAACCACTGAAACCTGTTATCCTGGTGATAACCCTGCAGTATGTGCTATGAAACTCTGCAAACATGATATTTGCCTTAGCAATGAACCATGATAGATGGTTCTGTTCTGTACAGTCAGATAAACTTTCTTTTTATATGGGTAAGTTATTCATTTGTCTCAAAAGTGACTGCAGTGTTAGTTATAGAAGTATTTTCATGGATAATATTAGCTTTCAGTCTTAAAGTAGGGAAAAAGCTTTTTATTTTTATAGAAAAAAAAGTGTTCCTGCACTGGCAGGAGGGTTGGACACGATGATCTCAAGAGGACCCTTCCAACCCCTATCATTCTATGATTCTATAAAATTTTACTTCAACTTCAGATATTTTTGTCATTTAAAGCAATATAAAGGAATACAGTTCTTGATATTGTTTATGGTTTTTTTCCTTCTATTCTTTATATTTTTAAAGTAATGTTATTACTTTAAGTTGTGAATTATGTAGACATACTAATTTTAAGGCATGTGTGGCCATTGTTTACTATTTGCTTTCCTTCTACAGTCCATACATACAGCATTAAAGGTACAAGTTCAGCTTTTTAGGTAAAGAATTTTGCAAAGCCTTTTGACATTAGGCTGCTCTTAAAAGAAGGCACAGTTGTGAGATGAAAAACATTTTTGAGAGGAAATATATGAAGGATATAATGATTTGAACAGATACGGGTATTAATTGTACAGAAGAAAGACTGTTAATATAATGAAAATACTAAAGAAAATGAAGCTCACAGTATGGCATCTAACACTTTTGAACAGTCATTAGCACTAATGTATGCATGGTAAGTAAACAGAGTATAAAAAATGCCAATTAATCACGTTTGGAGAGGGCCTGTGGAAGCAGAACAACAGCTCTCCTCTCACCTGTTTTGTGCTGCTATGTGCTGCATGAAGTGAGAAAGTAACAACCTCCTCACTTCTTCCCATACCAAGTAATTTAGTCTCCATGGTATGTTTGATATGGGAGATATTTTTCTTGCAATTCCTGAGATCAAGCTGCTATGTGGGTAAGACATTTAAAATTAGCTTCCTGAAGAAACTGTTTAGTCTGCTTTAAAATAGTTCTATATGAATTATAATATCTTAACAATAATGAGCTCCTGAGTTTTGACTGAGGATTTCTAATCTAGTTTACAAACACCAAACAAAGCAGATCAATAAATTAACTTCAATGCAATTTGGTTTTTCCTCAATTCTCTGTAAATATATCATAAAAATTACTCGCACAAGAAAATAAGTCATCCTTTGCTCAAAATACCACCTTTGGAGACTGGGTAAACTTATGTGCTAGGTACATGCTTAAAGAAGTGAACATGTGGAAAACAGTTTTTCAAAGCTAAATTTCCTTATATGTAATTGTCTTCATCTGTGTCATTTTTAAACTTGATAAAGCAATTATCTTACAGGCTTCATGAAGTACAAAACATAATGAAAGTGACATAAAATAATGAGACTCTAAAGGCTAGATTTGAGATTTTTATTTTAAGAGAGGTGGGTAAAAATCAAACTTACTTTTCAGTAGATAAAGGTTAAAAATAAGAGATTTCATAATTTACCACGAGTCTGCGGGAAAATACCCAATATTTGAGCATGATGAGGTTGTAAAATTGAGCTGTGTGGAGGTGACAGCACAGCACTGCTTCCTTGCATCAGCTGGTTTCCTCTGGCAGCAGCCGAATGGTTGCCTCAGTTTAACTGACAATCTGCCTCTAAATTCCCAAGTCTGCTGGCCAAAAGAGCATAGTAATACAAACCCTCTTGTTTTATCAATTATTGCTAATTTTTGGTGCCTTATAAGGTGTGTAAATATACTAAACTCACTTTGAACAATATTTAATGGTCCACAGGCTTCAGAGTTCAGTACTGAGGTTGCAGGACTGTAGAGAGCAGCCTGCTAGTAATTTGGAATAAAACTAACAAAAAAGACAACATAGTTGTACAAGGTGTTGGTAATAATCAGATGGTGATCAGCGTAAGTCTTACAGATGTAATTTCTAAGATATATTTTTT